>JABUQX010017857.1:55000-57500 GCA_015478945.1 Trachelipus rathkii
AATAAGGTGCAAAGTTTTGCATATTAGCTATTACTTTTTTGAATATTTATTATATTATTATTATTATTATTATTATTTTTATTATTATTATTATTATTATTATTATTATTATTATTATTATTATTATTATTATTATTATTATTATTATTATTATTATTATTATTATTATTTAAAAAATTATTCATTTTCATCCAGCCGAATCCAATCTTCATTTATTTGTCTTTGGTTTCACTAACTGTCACCGTGTCAAGATAGATAATAATATTAATATATATATATATGATATAGATATCAATATATATATATTATATATATATATATATATATATATATATATATATATATATATATATATATATATATATATATATTACATATATATAAATGCAGATAATAGCTCACATTAATATTAGTAAAAAAAAAACTTCAATACAAAAGATTTAAAAAGAGGTGAAATAATCAAAAATAAATATAAAAAATGGCTAACGTTTCCGGACAAAATCCCTCATCAGGCCAAAAGTAGAATTAAAAAGTTAAAAAAAGAAAGACCAGCCCTTGGATAATGACTTTTATCACCAGTATTTTGGTCTGCTATTGACTCTCCTATTTTGTCTAACCTTGTGATGGAGTTTTTTAAAAATAAATTGTCTGTTTAATGCCCTAACCTCAGGGAATTGTATGTTTAGATATCTAGGTGAAACATTTGTACTTAATGATTATAATATTTGTAATGACGATACTTTTTTCACACTTAATAATGCCTTCCCCTCCATTAATGTTACTTATGAACTAGAGAAAGTCATTGAGCATCCTTTTCATGATGTTTTGGTGAGGGGGGTTGATAATCATATGTTCTTCAATGTACATCACAAACCCACTCACACAGATTCATATTTCCATGCTCTTTCTGCACATAGCAACAGCACAAAACTGTCAGTCTTGTCTGGTCTTTTCCTACGTCCCTATAAAATATTATTTGGATTTTGAAATAAATTACCTGACTAAGATATTCCTAAAACTAGGTTATAAAAAATTATTTCTCGATAAAACATTCTCAACCACAAGAAGGTCCTTTTACAAATCTGATAATGAAAAAAGAATTTTGACACTTGCAACATGTTTAAATTGCAATGTGAAGTTGATCGGATAACAAGTTTCTTACTGAAATGAATTTTGTAATGCCGAGTATTTCTTTAAAAAAAAGGTTCTATGATGATTGTAGAAATCATTTACTCAATCCCCTGCAATAATTGTGACAGTGTGTTAATTTGTGAAATTATTAATTTTAAGAAACGACTTTACCAGCATTCTTATAATCTCAGGATGGGAAGCCATGAAAGTGCCTCCTTATTTTAGCATCAACCTAATTTTGACCACAGCGTTAATATTCCTGGTGCTTGGTCTCTGGGAACTAAGAATTGCACTTTTAACAGAAGGTTAGCTGCTTCATTTATAAACAATGTTGAGAATTTTAATTTTCATAAATCTTCAGAAGAGCAGGACAACTTAACTAGTAATATATTATTTAAGATTCCTAGATTCCGACACATCAAACAGAATATCAGGTCTCCCTGAATTGAATATTCTATGTTATCTCGTCTCACTCCACCATTTTATTGGTTGAACAATTTTGCCTTTCTAGTTCCCTTTAATTTTTCTTTCATTTCGTCTTCATTTCATTCTCGTTTTTGATTGTGCATTGTACATTGATGTGTATACCTTTTGTTTTTATGTTTGGTATTGAAAGTTATGGTCTCATTTTATGATTTTATTAAAGTATTAGTGGTTTTATTTTTAGTATCTAAAAAATAGTTTCTGTTACTCTTTTTATTTTATTTTAATGGAACCTGAAAAAGTCTCTGTGGAGCAGAAAAGTTTAATTTTCTCTTATTTCTCATGGATTTATTATATATATATATATATATAATATAAGTAGTAATATTATATATATAATATATTTATATATAATATATATATATATATATATATATCTATATATAATAGTGTATATATATTATATTAGTAAGAAATTTATATAATACTATATATTATACTATATATAGTATATATTGAGTATAAATACTGATATCATATAATATATATTATATATTATATATATATATATATATATATATATATATATATATATATATATATATATATATATTATATATATATTACTAATTATGTATCATATATATATATATATAAATTATTATATAAAATATATGATATATATATATATATTATATTATATATATATAATATATATATAATGTTATATAAAATATCATTATAATTATATATATATCATATAAATATATATAGTAAGTGAGATATATATATATGATATATATATATATATATATATTATATATATAATATAATATATATTATATATATATATAATTAAATATAATATATATATATAATTATATATAGTCTATAATATATATATATATATATATAATATATTTATATAATATATATATATATATAT
>JABUQX010017857.1:62500-65000 GCA_015478945.1 Trachelipus rathkii
TTAAACTAATCTGAATTTGGTTCTTGGATAAACATGAAACTAATCAGGAGCATAGGTCGATAATCAAGATATGCAAATTATTACATATGATGCTAATTAATCCCATCTTGCTCTCAAAAAGTCACCACCTCTCAAAGTTAATCATAAGAGATGCTCATAATAAGTGTAAGCATCCAGGAATACAAGCCACTCGTACTAATATTCGGGTCCAAGGCTTCTGAGTAACATCAGCACGTACATCTATCAAGAATCTTTAGTAGGAATGCAAAGTCTGCAAAAAGTTTAATAATTTTGATTTTCGGTACCCCTGGTTCACCAATTATTCATAAGACCAGGTGGGATAATTTGGGATTTTTAAACATATAGGTGTTGCCTACACAAACATTGGTGGGCCAAAGTCAAGGGCTCTGACCAAGTCCAAAAAATGTTCTTTATTATTTACACCTGTCTAAATATTCATGCGATCTATATGGACCTTGTAGATAACATGTCATCTAGATCATTTAATCAGTCGTTTCAACCCTTTGTTAATCGCTTTGGAGTGCCTCGCTGTGTCTATAGTGACAACGCCAGTGAGAACGGTTAATACGTGTGGTGAAGGATTGACTATTTAAGACAATTGGACGGTCCTCGTTGAGGTATTTCGGCTTCATTATGATTCTGTCAGATATTGTTGACGCAATTAATTCACGTCCGCTCACCCACACCACCAGTTCACTCACTCACTCCCAACGATTTAATCAAACCTTTGTCTAAAACAGCTATGGCTTTACCAGGAGCTGGGTGAAATAATCAGTTCTGGGACTCAACTTCGGCTCAGAAAGACCTAATGAAGTCTCTCAAATATTCTTCAGAAAAATTCGAAAAATTTCGTACCAGGAGGTACAATGAGGACTTCCGTAGTCTAAGAGAGACAGGAAGAGATCTGTACCAGGTAAACTGGAATAATTTAATAAAAAAATATGACGTTTTTCTTATCAAAAACCCATTGAAAGAACATCCTTACTGGCAGATGTGAGTAGTCGTAGACGTTATAAACTGTGGTGACAACAAAGTCAGATCGGTGTACATCAGGACTCCTGGCGGACAGGTAAGCTTGTACCCAGTCAAATATTTGCATCTCTTGGAGTTCTCTCTGACCCACAGTGGTTCAACATCTTCATCGTCAATCAAAGTCCCCGACCCTCCGATAAATTCATCATTAAATATTCTTAGAGGAGTGAGCCCCCCTTTCTACATCTGCGATGAATGCTGGAAATTTATCAACGCCAGTTGGTAGAGATATTCAAAATAGTCGGCTTAAGCGGAAAGCTGCAGAAGCTGCCAAATAATTCTTCTGTTGTATGATTCATCGGAAGAATCGGATTAAATATTCTGCAGCTGTTTTCCAAATAGTCATTTCGAATAGTCAAGTTCGGATTTCTGTCTATTAGAGGCCAGAAGTCATCCCCCGTTGGGGGATTTTAAAACTATTAATCAGAGTTGCTAAAAAAGAGGTCGCTTCCTGAAAAAGCGGAGTTTGCGAAATTAAAAAAGACAAGAGAGCGTTCTCTTCAATGTTTGAATATTCATGCTTGGTTTGGCTTCGTGCCGTAAATATCTTTCGTTGTTAAGCCGTGCTGTAAACATCATTCGTTGTTTGATTCCAAACTGATAAGTTATTGTTCCATTCTCTTTAAAAAGCTTTTCGGGTATAGACCCAAAACTTATTCGTGCTTTGCCAAGCTGGTTATTAAAGCCGGCTTACTTATTCGTTATAAGTTGTTTACTTGTTTGCGATCTGGGATTCAAAGCTTGTTTTTCAAATATTCTAAAATCGTTTTACGAAATTAAATTATTCTGGAAGGTTTAAGACGGGTGAACTATCTTGTTCTAAGCCTGAGAAAACAAATTTTTCCTCAATAGCTTTAGATAATCGCATGTGTAACATCCCAATGTAACTTAAAATTTATTCGAGGGTAACAGTGGAAATTACTCCCTCTACACGTGTCTTATTTCGCTTAGATAAATTTATACAACCACCTCTGATATGAAATAATCCTCTAAAAAATCTAAATTTGCAGTATAGGAAACTAAAAATTATTCCTATATTACCCAAAATCAAGTTCTTCTAAATATTAATCACGTTTTTAATTTGAACGAAATATTCAGATTTGCACAATTAGTAAATCTTCCATCAAAATAAAATGATATAATTTATAATTATATTAATATATTTGTAATTTTGTAAATTAAAAGAAGGTTAAACTAAAACTAAAATTCAAAAAATCCCTTATTATTTTCTGATTATTGAAGAATTTGAAGAGGATATTTCATTAATGACGAACCAAAACAAAGTCGGTTTCCTAATCTTTGTACTTAGACTGTGTCACTTTAATTTTTTTTTTACACATAAACACTAACGCTCAAGGGCAGAGCCCTATTTAGGAGGAGTTTACTTATTTAACGTACAAGCAGGGCGAAGCCAAGCCCTACGGGAGAATAGCTCTTAATTCCCTAC
>JABUQX010017857.1:67500-70000 GCA_015478945.1 Trachelipus rathkii
TTATGTTGAATGGTTGAACCAGCCGCGAGTAGCCTACTTAGGTGAAAGAAGGCGAACCCACCAGAGTATGCTGCAAGAAGCAAGTTTTACTTAGGTTCTGCAAGGAAAACCGGGGTTATTACGCGGAACACGAAAAGAACTCATGAAGTGGTGAAATAAGAAAAAGAAATAGCTCCCAGAATACGCCACTTCATATATATATATAATAATATATATATATAATATATATATATATATATATATATATATTATATTTATTATATATATATAATAATATTATATATATTATATATATATATATATCGACATACATCGAGTGAGGAGCAGCAAAAAACTAAGAAGGGAAGCGAGAAAGAGCGAGCCAAAAGGGAAGTTTGGAAAGAAGTAAGGAAAATTCCTGGGGACTATTGAGAAAGGTTATTGAAAAAGTGTCTCTGAGAACGGATATTTTTTCAACCAAGAGAGAGAATCTCTTTCATTTGAATTTCGGCTACTTAAAAAAGTTAAAAATATATAATCTTATGACTTCGGATTCTATTGAATCTTGCAAAAATTAACCATTAAATTTTTTTTTAAATTTGAAAGTATGAGATGAAGGAGCTACTTTATTTTTTCGACGACTTTCTTTGTTTTTTTAATAACAATTTTTAAGGCTCATGTCAATAAATCTACGTTTTTTCTTCTAACTCATAAAATTTTAGGTTAAATTTTACAACTTCGTTTAAATTTTTAAAATGTTTGGTAAAAAAATTAATTAAATTAATGGTAATATAATTTATGGGAAGTTGGTTTTATATGTCAACAATACATTCCTTTTATAATATATAATATATATATATATATATATATATATATATTATATATATATATTATATTTATATCTATATATATATATAAATTATATATATTAATATATTATATATATATATATTATAAATAATATATATATAATATAATATAATATATATATATATATATTATATATAATATATATATAAATATATAATACACGTTGTATGTATGATCCCTAAAATTCGCAATTTCTTTACTATTATTTCAAAATCAACGATTTTTTCATCATTTCTTTAACTCCACGCATACTCGCAAATATATGAATCAATCATCGTTATGTTCATTTTTTTTGTTTTAGCTTTATATTTAAAATCACTCACGCACTTTCACCGTCAAGTTTTTTGTTCACCAATGCATATTGGTTACATTAGCACACCTGTGACAAATAAATCTAAATTTTATTTTTTACAAAATTGAACTTTCTTAATCTAATGCAATATAACCTTAATCTACCCCATTATCTAACCTATGTAACCTTATCCAACCTAATTTAACTTAACCTAACCTAACCTAACGTAACCTAACCTACCTAACCTAACCTAACCTAACCTAACCTAACCTACCTAACCTAACCTAATAATAACCTAACCCTAATCCTAACCTAACTAACATTAACCTAACCAACCGACTTAATCAATAGTTACATTAACGTAACCTAATCTAGAGGTAATCAAATTTCAATTAACATAATGATTTCATGTTACTCCCGCAAGTAGTTACCGATTTAACACACACTGGTTGTCAAATATTTTAATTCCTCTTTGTTTTAATGTAATGTAAATTAAATACCATACAGAAATATAAAGAAATATTGAGAAGGTTATTGAAAAGTGACTTGAGAACGATATTTTCACAAGAGAGAGAATACTCTTTCATTTGAGGTTTCGGACTACTTAAAAAAGAAAAAAAAATAATCTTATGATTCGGATTTATTGAAATTTGCAAAAATTTAAACATTAAATTATTTTTATTTGAAGTATGAGATGGAGGAGCTACTTATTTTTCGACGACATTTCTTTTGGTTATTTTAATGAAATTTTAAATATAAAGTTTTTGAAATATGCAATATTAAATTTTAGCGAGAGTGAAGCTGCGTTTTCCGAAATGGTCAAATCATATGAAGAAAATTCCAAATTTCTCTTCGCCTGGTGTCAAGTGGCTGAAAACCCTCTTACATCATATTTGTCTTTTCGTTTTTGAATGGTGCCGCCTAGTTTTTTACATAAAAACTTGAAGCCATTCAATCACCACCTTGCAAGTTCTTGCGAGACAATGGTCGATGTGTATAAATAAATAAATAAATAAAATATATAATATATATATAAGTATATATATATATAATAATATATATAGTATATATATATAAATATAGCTATTATATATAAATATGCCTATTATTATATATATTATATATATATATACATTATTATATATATATATTATATATATAAATATATATATACAGCGCTGTGCAAAAAGAAGAATGGGCCACACAATTTTTTTGAAAAAAAAATTTATTTTGATAATTTTTTTTGCTCTTTTATAGTTATATATATAAATTATATACATTTTGAGTCTTTTTCCTTAGCTTCACTGAATTAAAAATCAAAGAATTATTAAAATTTGTTAATGTTTTATCAACCAAAAT
>JABUQX010017857.1:75000-79800 GCA_015478945.1 Trachelipus rathkii
AATAATTAAACAAACAAATAAAAAAAAATATTTGTAATTTCATTACTCCTTTGTTTTAAATTGATGCAAAAATATATAAACATACCTAAATATAAATCAATTTTTTTTGGTATTTACTATGATTTCAAATTAAAATTGAGGCCAAATTATAATTTTTTCCGAGTTTTTAACATAAAAATATTCGAAATTTGATATATCAAACGAATTCGGAAAAGGAAATAAATATAATTGTTAAAATATTAATGTATTTATTATTTAAAGTAAAATATCTTCAAGAAAATCAATTTTTCCGAAATCTCTTTACAAAATTATTTTTATATAATTAAATAAATATATATATATATAATATATATTATATATATATATATATATATATATATATATATATATATAATATATATATATATATAATATATATCATTTTATATAATATTTAATATTATCCTATCATATATATATATATAACTATATAAATATATATAAAATCATTACATATAATATATTATATATATATAATAAACTTTAAGAGAGAAATTACTTTTCTTTTTTAGAGTCTATGCTGTAATTTTCATACTTCATTTTATTATTAAATGTACACAAATTAAAAACATGGTTAAAGACACTTTTTTAATGAAAATAAATTTTAAAAAAGGAAAGCCCTAATTTCGTCCCGAACCTGCGAGACCTCTTCACGGCTACAGGACTCTGGATTTCTTTTCTTGATACTCATCAGTTTAAGTGTGTTTCAGTTGGTCTGCTATTTTTCTTCATGGTGTTGTTGAAATTTTTTGATGTTTTCAGATATACATTCTTGTAATAAAATCTATCTTAACTTCACCGGGATGCTTATTGAAGTTGCTACTATTATAAATGCAAAAGGATTCCATGATTTTGCGATGGTTCGTGTGATTGATATTTCTGATCATTTTTATATTGTTGATATTGATAGAGTGGCCTGTGTTACGCCTATGACTTGTTAAAGCTGAATTTATGCTGTCCTTGTGCAGGTCATCTGCATGTTGATTTTTTCTTCTTTGCAAATCTATGGTTTCACCTATATATGTTTTAATGCAAGTATTGCCAAGGGAGTGACTATATACAGCTTTGGGGGAGATTTCTTTTCGTTTTGGGGGTTTGAAGAATGTTTTTTAAGGTGATGTTATTTGATGGAATGAGGGTAATATTTTTTGGTAATATTTGTTTTAACGAATATAATGGTAATTGAGGAATGGTAAAAAGGATGTGTTGCTATTTTTCGTGGAAAGGTGCTATAGTACCTCTTTTTTGCTTTGTTAAATGCTTTTGTGATGAAAAAGATTAATGAGCTGTTTTAATATATGAAACGGGAAGGCCAATCTCTCATTACAACATAACTTCTTTCATTTTAATGGCAAATATTACAAACAAACTTTTCGGCCTGAGTATGGGATCCCCACCGTTTTCTCCCATACTCAGTAACATATATATGGAACTAACAGAATTTTATCATATTTTACCCCACCCTTTATTAAACAATAGTTTATGGATTAGATATGTAGATGACATTTTTGTCTCCCTCCCTCACAACACCAACCCTAATGATGTCCTAAACTATATTAACTCTATTCATCCTTCAGTTCAGTATAGAAAGAAATGCCTTTCAACCAACTCTATCCCCTTCCTCGATACCTTAATCACATGGAATAACAATTACTTGCAATTTACTATATATAGAAAACCAACATTCGCACCAAACTATATACATTGGGCTATCTAATCATTCCCCAAACACAAAATTAGCTGTTCTGTCATCTCTATTTCTCCGTGCCTTTCGTATATGCTCTCCCCCTCTTCTAGCACAAGAAACTAAATACATCCACAATACTTTCAAATCACTTTACTATCCTAAGGTTTTCATCACAAAACCATTTAACAAAGCAAAAAAGAGGTACTATAGCACCTTTCCCCGAAAAATAGCAACACCTCTTTTTTACCAATTCCTCAATTACCATTATACTTCGTTAAAACAAATATTACCAAAAAAATATTACCCTCATTCCATCAAATACCATCACACTTTAAAAAAACATTCTCAAACCCAAAAAACGAAAAGAAAATCTCCCCCAAAGCTGTATGTATCACATCCCCTGCAATACTTGCAATAAAAAACATATATAGGTGAAACCATAGATTTGCAAAGAAGAAGAAATCAACATACAGATGACCTGCACAAGGACAGCATAAATTCAGCTTTAACAAGTCATAGGCGTAACACAGGCCACTCTAGTAGTAGGAGAGTCATATTGCAGGACGTAGCTTCCCCTTTTTGACCTTTTTTTTGACCGCGACCTTTTGGGCCTTGACCCTTTTTGGGGCAACCTGAATTTTTTACCTTACAACCTTTTTTTGGTGGCCTTTGACCTTTTTGAGACCATATTTTTTTTGAGAACCACAGGATTTTTGAGAACCCCGGGATTTTTTGAGAACCGCGGTTTTTTGAGAACCCGGATTTTTTTTGAGAACCCGGATTTTTTTGAGACCCAAATTTTTTTGAGAACCAAATTTTTTGAAGAACCCAAATTTTTTGAGAACCCAAATTTTTTTGAGAACCCAAATTTTTTGAGAACCCTATTTTTGCATCCCTTCGAAGAAGGGTTGCGCTGAACGGTTTGCGTAGAACCGTTGTACGTGCCACGGACCCCCAATTTTTGAGAACACAAAATTTATTTGAAGAACACCAATTTTGAGACCTAATTTTTTTGAGAACCCTAAATTTTTTTGAGAACCCTATTTTTTTGAGACCCCTAAGTTTTTGAGAACCCTAATTTTTTTGAGAACCCTAATTTTTTCAACCAAACACCTTTGGTCTTCCATGGGTCATTTTGGCCCGCTAATTTTTTTACCCACTCGTGGCCCCACCCGTCACATGATTTCGTTTCCTAACTTGGAACGTATGTATGGGATCTATCCCGAACTTGAACACACCTACACACACACACACACAACACACAACACACACACACACACAACCTCACCATCCCAGCCCATACCTCCATATAGCCTACACCCCGCCTCCACATAGCCTACAACCCAGCCTAACACCTATGCCTTCACCTAGCCTACACCCGCACCTAGCCTCCACCCATCTTCACCTAGCTACCCTACACCTAAGATTCCACTCAGCTTCACCTAGGCGCTACACTAACAACTTAGCCTCCATATAGCCCTACACCCAGCTCCACGCTACACCTACACCTAGCCTCCACCCCAGCCTTCACCTAGCCTACCCCTACACCTACACCTAGCCTCCACCCATCTTCACCTAGCTAACCTATACCTAGCCTACACGTGCCCCTACAACTTTGATGGCTCAACTTTTATGGCTCAACTTTGATGCACGTCAAATCTCTGTTGGAACTATATTGATGATTTCAACTTTGATGATTTAGATTTATTTGACGGTTCAACTTTTGATGGTTCCCAATCACCGTAACGAAAGTATCTAGGGAAGTTCTATTAGTGTTCTATTGAGTATTCTATGAGTGCCAAGTGAGTGCCAAAGAGTGCCAATGAGTGCCAAATGAGTGCCAAGTGAGTCCCAATGAGTGCCAAGTGAGTGCCACATAGTGGCAAGTGAGTGCCAAATAGTGCCAACTGAGTGCCACTTTTTTCAAGCCTTTTCCAGCCTCCCCTGAGCTTAGAATAGCCCTAATATGGGGGTCTACCCTAGTTTATAAGGTATGAGGAATCGATTGGTGGATATTACAAGTTGCTAGCATGCTTCCTAACTATGATTAGTATTTTTTCTACGCACTTATAGCCTACTATATATAATATATTATTATATTATATATATATATATATATATATATATATATATATATATATATATATATATATATATATATATATATATATATATATAATATATATATATATATATATTATACCGTCCCCGCCCGAATACTTTTTAATTTATAAAATTTTTAAAAATGTATTTAAGAAGAAAAATCCAGAGTGGCTTAATATATAAACATTTTATTTTACTTACAATTGTACGAAATTTTATTAAAAACATATACTTTACATACCTTAAAGCAGTAAATCAGTAAATCAATAGAAGTGTTACCTAACAACAAAGGGAAAGTATGCTTTTGTTTTACTGTTTTACTGCTTTAACTCATGTTTTACGCTTTAAAACTCATGATGTTTAACTGCTTTAAACTCACATATTTATTACAACATTACATACCTTAAAGCAGTAAATCAAATAGATGTGTTACCTAACAACAAAGGGGATTGTATGCTTTGTTTACTGCTTTACTGCTTTAAATTCATGTTTTACTGCTTTAACTCACTGCTTTACTGCTTTAACTCACAATACATTACATACCTTAAAGCAGTAAATCAGTAAATCAATAGAGGTGTTACCTAACACCTAAGGGATTAGTATGCTTTTGTTTTACTGCTTTACTGCTTTAACTTTCTGCTTTACTGCTTTAACTTTCTGCTTTAACTGGCTTTAACTTTCTGCTTTACTTGCTTTAACTTTCTGCTTTACTGCTTTAACTCACATACATTACTTACCTTAAAGCAGTAAAATCAGTAAATCAATAAAGGTGTTACCTAACACCTAAGGGATTAGTTTGCTTTTTAACTACCTGCTTTACTGCTTTAACTTTCTGGTTTACTGCTTTAACTTTCTTCTGCTTTAACTGCTTAACTTTCTGCTTACTGCTTTAACTTTCTGCTTTAACTTGTTTTAAACTTAATTGCTTTACTGCTTTAACTCAGATATTTATTAACATTCATACTAAAAAA
>JABUQX010017858.1:12500-17500 GCA_015478945.1 Trachelipus rathkii
TAATAATAATAATAATAATTAATAATAATAATAATAATAATAATAATAATTATAATAATTATAATAATAATAATAATAATAATAAATAATAATAATAATAATAATAATATAATTAATATAATAATTAATAATAATAATAATAATAATAATAATAATAATAATAATAATGATAATAATAATAATAACAATAATGAGGGAAGGAGTCTCAGATTTGGCATATTTCCAGAGAAATTTCGAAAAGAGAAGAATTTATATTCTTTAATTCTTCTTTTAATTTTGGTAATTTTAAAGTAAGTTAATTTTATTTGCTTTTTGGTTTTCTTGTTTTTAGCTATTTATTTTTAATTTCCATACTTTATTTTTATTATTATTATTATTATTATTATTATTATTATTATTATTATTATTATTATTATTATTATTATTATTATTATTATTATTATTATTATTATTATTATTATTATTATTATTATTATTATTATATATTATTATTATTATTATTATTATTATTATTATTATTATTATTTATTATGTATTAATTATTATTATATTATTAATTATTATTATTATATTATTATTATTATTATTATTATTATTATTATATTATTATTATTATTATATTATTATTATTATTATTATTATTATTATTATTATTATTATTATTATTTTTTATTTGTTTTATTAATTATTATTATTATTATTATTATTAAAATTATTATTATTTATTATTATTATTATTATTATTATTATTATTATTATTATTTATTATTATTATTATTAATTTTGTTTTTTATTCATTATTATTATTATATTATTATCCATTATTATTATTATTATTATTTTATTATTATATTATTATTATTATTTTATTATTAATTATTATTATTATTATTATATTATTATTATGTATTATTTATTATTATTATTTATTATTATTCTATAAAAAAAACTGAAGGTAACATTAAAATTAATTTTTACAATTTAGAAAAATGTTTCATACCTCCATCCTGGAATTTAATTTTTTTTTTTTTTTTAAGTTTATTTTTTTATTTTATTTTTTTTTTTTTTTATAATTTTATTTCCTCAGAATTTTATATTTTTTGTAATAAAAGTTAATAATTAAAAAGAATAGGTTTTTTAAATTTTTTTTTTTTTTAATGTCCACTTTATGGAAAAAGTCATCAAAAAATAATATACAACAGGATTAAGGAAAGCCAAATTCAAATGAAATGCCCATATGGAAACTTTCAAAGTAAATAAGATGTCATTGAAATTGAAAATGGAAGAAAATGTTCCAAACTTTACCAGGAAAGTATGGGAAAGAATGATCATACCTTGTAAATTTATTGTATTAGAAGTGGACTGAGAAATGCAAACACTTCGCAGAAAGACGAATCAAGCTCGCACTTCTCAAAAGAGAGTGTGCGTAAAGCTCGTAATTGTAATTACAATAGTATTTGGAGAGTGATATAACAATTTGACAGTTAGAGAGGGAAAGAGATTTGAAATAATTAATGTTAGTTTGAGAGATTTTATTGAGTCAGAAAGCCCTAGACTGCACCTCAAATAAGAAAAGCAGTGTATATGTGTAGTCACTCCAGGTATGCTATTCATACTCTACACAAGTATGAAAATATCTTTATGCATATAACAAACAACGAGGGTTGAATTAAGATGTTAAGAAAACTCGTCAGTTAACCGAACCGCTTGGAAGTTTGTTCTGTAAGTGAAAGAAATTATTTCTTCTTTTCAAAACCAACAATAACAAGGGAATGTGTAAATTACAAGAATATTAAGGAGGGCTGAGTAAAGTTTGATATATTTAAATTAAAGATAGCTGTAGAAGTTTGGATGATAGAGGAAACAATTATATTTAGTTTTCACCAAAAATGCACCGTTTTATATATAACAAAATCAGAGAAGTTCTTCTAATGAAATTTGTCAGCTCTAGCAGAAAAATATTTGAATGTGTTTGTAATTTTTTCGAAATGAAAAGAGAAGCTAACACTGTAGCAGTTATCATAAGTATAGGAAAATTAACATATATAATAATAAAATGTCATAAATAGATATAAAAGGGTGATATATATATATATATATATAAAATATATATATTATATATATATATATATATATATATTATATATATATATAATATACATATATATATATATATATATATATATATATATATATATATATATATATATATATATATATATATATATATATATAAATATATTTTTTTTATGGTCCTTTTTTAAAGTTCTTTGAGGTGTTTTTGGTTCTTGGTATATAGGCCTCTATATGAGTTGTGGTGATGATTTAAAAATCATAAAACAAATGATGATTTATTCAATAAAATATAAATAACAACAGTCTCCCCTTTATTGAGATTCTCTCTTTTTTCTTCGTAAGTTCAATGAGCAGTCACGGCCTTTTCCTGTGTTAACCGCCTTGCCAACTTATTCTTTTGAAAATCTTTGTAAATTGAGGAGAGTCGATTCTGCTTGTTGCGGACTTATCCTGAAGTTTTACCTCACTTGCCTAAAAGTTTGGTTTTTGGGGCCCCTTTTTTTTTTTTTTTCTTTGAATTCGGATTTCTTTTCTTAGGAGCAAGCAAGTGGGTAGTGAGTCCGAGTGATAATGAGAAGAGAGCGGGAGAGAATGCTCAACAAGGCAGTGGGGAAGCCTTTTATACAATTTGTTTCGTACTTATGTCAAAATTTTGCTTACGCAAATTTTGGCATAAGTACGAACATAAATATAAATTTTTTAACTTTTACAAACAGTTATAATTGAGGGGTGGCTGCATTATATATATATATATATATATAATATATATTATATATTAGAAATAAATATAATATATATATATATATATATATTATATATATATATATATATATATATATATATATGAGAAGTGAAATAATTTTTTAAGGTTTATTTCTTTTTTGTCCCTTCTTTGAAACCACTTTTTCGCATTATTAATGAAATAATCCATCGTTATATTTTTATCTTAATTACCTAATAGCTTTATCATTTTTAATCATTTTCTTTTCTATTTTCCCTTATTCATAAAATGGTTAAAAAATTAAGCTAAAAATAGTTAATAAATGCTAAATAAAAATAAGCTAGAAAATTAGTTAATAAAAATTAGAAAAACAGGATTAAATATGAACAAAAGAATAAATTGGAACAAATTTTTAATCTAAATATTAATGAAAGCTTATTTCTTCGTTTCATAAATGATAATTTTTTTTCTCAATTGCTCTCAAAAATGACTCAACGTAAAGTTTCATATTAATTCAATTATTATTTTTATATTATTTTTCTAGCTTTAAAAGCTTCTTCTTTTTAAGCCATATAGCTTTCTTTTTTTAAGCTAATTCATATAATGGGAAAATAAATAATCTGAAAGGGTTTTAAGGAAAAAAGTTAAAGAAAAAGGGAAATAAATCTTGAAATATCCTTAAAAGTATTGGAAATTTATGTCTTACTTTGAGAAATGGCCCTACATTCTCACTTGCTTTATTTTTAAGTCAACTCTGGTTGGTAAAGGCCTAACTAAGGTCTTCTGAATTCAACCAGGATTGCAGGAAATATAAACAAGAGGAAATCAAAATTAAAGCCCAACAAGTCCAGATAAATGACTTTTGAAAGCGTGCAAGTCAAAGAAAGCTGAAAAATAGAAGGAAATGTATTTGTATTCCAAACTTTACTCGTGGAATACATGTAAGATTAATTAGAGAAGTTAGGTCTGGGTTAGAGGGTCAGACAGTTAAAAAGTGAGGATGAGACTGTGTGGAAATCCGGGTCGTTCGAGCTCTCCTCAAAGGAAGACGAAAGAGACTGGAGAGTTCAAAAGAGCATTGTCCGCCGTAGCAGCGTTAGCATTAAGGAAGTTGAAACAACGATTCGACTAGAAAAAAGAAAGAAAGAAAGAAATTAAAAGAAAGAAAGAAAGAAAGAAAGAAAGAGAGAAAGAAAGAAAGAAAGAAAGAAAGTGAAACAATGATTCGACTAAAAGGAAGAAACTAAAGAGAACTAATTAGAGTGAGAGGATTTATAAGACGGAAAACCCAATACTCTTCCTTTTCAAGAAGAATAGTGAGAGTGGAGAAGCCAGTCATGTGAGAGGCATTCTCCATACAGGAACGAACGACACTACTATAAAGAAGAAAAATCTACTGTGTGATTAAACTGAATTTCACAACAGATAATTTCTTAGAGGCTTCTGTAGTAAAAATAATAATGATCCTTCTAAGAAATATCACGAAAAAAGAAACAGCAAGAATATATAAGACAGACTAAAGTTTGTGCTTGATTGTTTTTGTGGATGTTATAGTTGGAAATTTTGTCTATAGTGGAAAGGTGAAAAAAATAAATTTTTGAAGAATTGAAAACAAAATTATTTTCTCTTCTCTAATTAGAAATTTGACAAAGCATGAATTATGTGTTGTTGACTGTGATGTCTCCCAAAGTGAAATGAGTAATGAAGGGTTCAGTCTTCCTCATAGCAGTGGATATGTGATGAAGTAATAGAATAAAGATAAATATTGATAAGTAGCAAAAGAGTTGAATTAAAACAGAACGATAAGAAACACCATTATTAATTGATTTAAAGAAAGAAGTTGCTGCCATCTACAACATAGTATACCGATTCTCCTGCAGTGGAGGACCAGGACCGGAAAGGAAATGAGAGAGAAGGCCACAGACAGAAGGATAGATGCCGAAGGAGGGACCTTTAGAATTCGAAGCTTTTTGCCAGACCCAACCGAAGCTTTGGATATACCTAACGCTACAGCAAAGGTATTCAGAGAAATTTCCAATATCAGAGAACGAAAAGTTACAAAGAAAATAAGATTACCATTCGAGCGGTCCTTCCAGAAGCCGTACTGGCGATCGGAGATAAGATTAAATGGTCTAAGATGTTGTCAATTATTCTCGTTAAGTAAAAATTCTAATCTTTAGAAAACAATGGGGTTCAAGCAATA
>JABUQX010017858.1:20000-35000 GCA_015478945.1 Trachelipus rathkii
TTATTATTATTATTATTATTATATTATATTATTATTATTATATATATTATTATTATTATTATTATTATTATTATATTATTATTATTGTATTATATATTATTTATATTATTATATTATATACATATTACATATATATATTACATACATATATTATATTATTATTATATTATTATTATATATATTATATTATATTATATTTTACATATATGATTATTATTATAAACATATTATTGTATATATTATATATACATAAATTATATACACGTATATATCTAGATATATATATTATTATTATATATATATATTATTATTATATTATATTACATATATATTATATTATATTACATATTACATTATTATTATTATTATTATTATTATTATTATTATTATTATTAATCAAAGACATTATTATTAATTATTATTATCACATACACAAACATATTATTATTATTATTATTATATTATTATTATTATTATTATTATTATTATTATTATTATTATTATTATTATTATATTATTATTATTATTATTATTAATATTATTATTATTATTATTAGTAGTAGTAGTAGTAGTAGTATTATATTATAAATTATTATTATTATTATTATTATTATTATTATTATTATTATTATTATTATTACATATTATTATATTATTATATATATTATATATATATTATTATTATTATTATTATTATTGTTGTTAATACATTATTATTATTATTACATATATATATATACATATATACATGCATATTATTATTATTATAAATACATATTATTACATATTATATATTATATATTATTATTATTATTATTATATATATATATATATATATATATATATAGTTATATATATATATATATATATATATATATATATATATATATATATATATATATATATATATTGATTTCTTAAGCAGAGTGAAATTACTTGAGGGGTTATTTTATCAATATATATATATATATATATATATATGCGTATATATATATATATATATATATATATATATATATATATATATATATATATATATATATATATATATATATATATATATATATATATATATATATATATATATATATATATATATATATATATATATATATGCGTATATTCACGAGAGACCTTTATTCTTTTGGACTATAACTCAAATAACTTTCAGAGAGTTTAAATACATTTATTTTAATTAAAGTTCAGTGCAAGGCAGACAGACGGCCATTCAAATGATAACAAACAAGTTTTATTGCTTTATTGATTGAAGAGAAAAGGTCAAATTACTTTTTCAAAAATTGTGTTTCGGAACCAAAAACATTTTTCACCTATTCATAACTCAAATATATATATATATGTATATATATATATATAATATATATATATATACATATATATATATATATATATATATATATATATATATATATATATATATATATATATATATATATATATATATTATTATTATATATATATATATATATATATATATATATATATATATATATATAGTATATACATATATATATATATATATATATATATATATATATATATATATATATATATATATATATATATATATATATATATATATTACAGTATATATATATATATATATATATATATATATATATATATATTTATATATATTATATATATATATATATATATATATATATATATATATATATATATATATATATATATATATATATATATATATATATATATATATATATATATATATATATATATATATATTAGGTCAATGTACAGGACCCACCACAGCTCACAATAGCGGCCACACTTAGTTGAATAATCAACTCCATGGGTAGGTTTTGGCTCATATATATTTTAAATATCAAAGGAAATTTGGATGGCAAACTGAATTCAGTAAAAATGTAAATAAAAAGCTAAATAAAAAGATTTCCTGACACTATAAATAGGTCTAACATTACATAATAAAAAAATCAAATATTGTAAAGAATATTCACTTTTTGAAGATACAAGAGAATACAGCTACTGCTAAAATCGGGAGATTCGGATAAGATATGGAATAACATTTTAAAAGGTGTTATGGATTATAAAGTGGGAAAATGACGACGGCAAATGGGGTCCAGTTGGGGACAATCAATGAAGATAGGGCTAACAGATTGCGGGGTATGGCGACGACAAAATTTCAAATGGGAGGAGGGTCCCGTGACATATAGTGGCTGTGAGTGATATTGGTGTTGGCAATAAGGAGGCTTGCAAGTATCACCTCGTGCAAGCTCTTGCGTCGGTGGAAAGAAGGCTACCCACCAATGTTTGGCTTTATATTTATATGTTTCGCTCCCCTTTGCTCATTTGTCCAGCACTCTTGCCATTAAGATCGAAAGCCTTGTCGCAGGGCAGAATATTAATCAGTTGATGGAAGGCGGCCTTGTCGAATGGCATCCGGGAGGTACCTGGAACAGCTCCGAAAAGAGGTGGCGGCCATTTTGGCATCTCTATCTGCGATTTCATTGCCAGTTACCCTTACATGAGATGGAGGGGAGCAGCCGAAGAAATTGTTGTACGGCGGATATCATTGTGTTTTTAGAATAAGGGGTATTAAGAGCCTGGAGCGCGCTGAACGAATCTGAATAAATGACATAAGAGTTTTCTAGATTAAGGAATAGAATTCGAGAAAGAGCAATCGTTATATCCATTAATTCAGCCGTAAAAATTGAAGCATGAGGGGAGGGTATGGGAGAGTTTGCAGTTAGAGAAGACAGCAGACGCACTTACACTCTCCCTGTTTTAGAGCCGTCAGTAAACACTTTGGTAAGTCCACCGTGAACTTGGCAATTATATATGAATGATGCCTTTAACAAAGCAGCGGGGTGGTTAGATTTAGCAAGTGAGGTCATGAATTAGCCAAAGTGTATATATACCCTTCACCATAAGAAAAAGGCAGAACCTTTTGCAAAGGGATTTTGAGGAAGTTAAGGATGGTTTTAAATTTTGTTTGCAAATGGCCAGTAAGGAAGATTCTAAGGTATAACATTGTAGCTTGTAAACCCTATTTTCACCTTTGAAGGTGGAAAAGGTGTACAAAAGGTAAACAGTAAATGATGAGGATTTTGAGTATCAGACGAGTCCCGACGAGGGGGAAATCCATAAACGTTTGTAACGAGAAATCTTTTCTGTGGAGATTTCTTGCAATGACAGGAATATTTTCGTTTTTCCGGTGTAAATAATAAATGGTGCCTTTGGAAGTGTTTCTTATTTCATCAAGACATAAAAGACATAAGAGGGATGTTTTGCGAGAGACGTTATGGATGACAAAATGAAATTTTTATTCCGGGTAGTAACTTGGGCACCTGGGGTGTTAAGGGCATACCAGTCAACGAATCGCTGAAGATATGCAGAACACTTTCAGATGTAGTAGGAATAAAAGCGGAAACACCTGCTGATCTAGAAGCAAGAGGGACCGAGGTGGGGTCAGGCTGAGAACGCCGACAACAGTAGTTGTTTGTTAATGTTGCTTTGCTCTCCTGGGTTTAATAGCGTTTTTTTCATGAAGATCCATTTTCATAAAATAAATCTCAGACTTCTTCCTCCATAACGAGCAATTACAACAATATAAGCAAATGAAGCGTAAAAGTAACTAAACAGGATCGCTGAGAGGAGTATATTTTATAGGGAAGGGTAATCCTTCTCCCCACAACAGGTCACAGATTAGAAACTCAAAAACTTCCCGGAACTACTCCGTAGGGAAGGCTGTGGATGTGGCCTTAGGAGAGCCTCCCGGAACTCGACGCGGTTTTATCAACCGTGGCCACACTGACCTGAATAGCTTCATCTTACACCTAAGTTAGGGGTGGCCAACCTTTTTGCATACCATAAGCCAATTTTTGTTCACAAGATGAGTTCAGAAGCGCCATATATATTATATTATATATATATATATATATATATATTATATATATATTATTATATATATATATATATATATATATATATATATATATATATATATATATATATATATATATATATATATATATATATATATATATATAATATATAATATATATATATATATATATTATATATATAATATATATATATATAATATAAAGAATCACACAATATATGAATTCTCTATTACTTATATTTTTAGAATTCTTTGATTTAAAAAATACAGCACTAATTTCTAATATGCTCACTTATGAAAAAAATAAAAAGCAAATAATTTAAGAAATATGAGAGAACACTGCCTCACTATCACCGATTAACACAAAATTTCAACTGATGATCATTGACGATGTTTTATTACACGGAAATTTAAAATCATGTTTAAACATGAGTTTTGGCGGGAAAATATATTGAATATGAGAGTCGACGCTACAAAAAAATGCATAAACATTACGATATTTGCTACATACTTCTTTATATCTTGCCAGATTTAACAAATTTCTGGAAATAAAATGAATTTTTAGTTTTCATTAAATAAATTCGTAAGAAATAGGCTGACATAGCCCAATTAAAATATAAAATCTCCTAAAAAGTAGCCCGTAGCGATGCGCCACTTATAATCATCCAATGCGCCACGTTTGAGGCATGCGCCATGGGTTGGCCACCCCTGACCTAAGTGCAGGACAGACTCCTCATAGATTAGCTCAAGGTTCTGGTCCCATACAATTAACGGCCCGGTCAAAGGGAAGCAAAAGGACCGGTTTTTAGCCTGGTAACCTAATTCACTTCACGGGGAAGGCTGTTGTTTTGTGGTGGTAGTGAGATAGTGGAGGTGTATTTCATTGTAAAGGGAATAGATGCTATCATCAAATAGTATCTGGGATATGGTTGTAGTTATGAGAAATATTATAGAAATAGTATTATAAATATAGTTAATAGCAATGAATGTGATGTGTAGTGCATTGTTAGAAACTATGCGCGTGTGATGGAGAAGGAGGATGTAAAATATAGATAATTCGATAAATGAAGGGAGAAGAAAAAGACTAAAAGTTTCATATCTGACAAATGTCCAACTAGTACTTGGGCAGAAGGGATGCACGAAGTCCCCCAAGTATTGGGTTCTTGTAACTATGGCTACGTTCCAGGTTTTCAACCAAGAGTATAGACTGTTATAAGAATCAAGAATATATAATAGAGGCATATTTAGTGTTCAGGTGGGCTGGAAGTGGACGAATGTTCAGAGCCTTTTGTAGCTCATATACACGGAGAGTATTTTAATTTTACAATCGAATAGCAACAATTTCAATGTTTACAACTAGAATGTATGAGTACACCTACACCAACACCTCTCTATATATACTCTCAATATATTTACACCCACATGCTCACACTCAAACATTTCCTTTTCAAACAAATAAAAATGTTGAAAAAATTATATTGCCAAATAAATATTTTTGTAGGAGGTTCGTAAAAGAATTCTGCTCAATCAGTACCCCGCCTTGCATCCCTACTATAAAGTTGACCACTACTGATGAGCTGATAGTGTCATTAGGGCCTCTAACCTACTTGATTTGGTAAACTAATATTTTGTTTATTATTTTTGGGCAACTTCTGGTTTATAGTTTAGTTTTGCAACTTTTGTTGAAAACCACCACCTTCACCCTATAAGCCTCTAAACCTCCGAAACTCCGGAATGGACCGCTGTCTTTCTAAATGTTAATTTAATTGATTTTTTGTTAATTTATCTTTAATCTACAGACTTTTCTTCAATCTTCGACTAATACTTATCTAAATTAAACAAAGAACATTCTACCATTGTCTTTTTTTTGAAATCATCATGCCTTTCTTCTAGGACTAAAGATAAAGTTGGTAAAATCACGTATTATTTTTCTATCCATAACAACTTTCAGAAGATAGTTTCAGATGCTACAATTTCTTGACCATCTTGAAAATAAGTCCACCTCTGGTGCTAGCAAGTAGTCGAACTTGCAGCATTTTTCTATGAACTTATAAAGGATAACTCTTATAACCAAAATCGAAAAAAATACCAAAATGTTCTTTTTGTAACTTTCATGTAAGACACATTTCCTATGTTTAACGTGTTTGGCTTATAAATTGTTTTGCTCGCATGTCACACTCGTATTTGTAGAATTATAACGATAAATTTTATGAGATGGAGTTGTTTGATTGGTTAACTCGCTCTCATAATTTTTATAAATTTTTTAGTTTTTGATATATTCAAAAACAATTTCTATATGTATTCTTAAATAATTTTTTTGCAGTCATTCATGTACTAATAAAAAATTATTACTATTTTCCAACAAAATCTTCCTTTCGAAAGGGAATGGTATTCTGTATAACTTTGACCTTGCATAGTTCAAAATAATTTTCTTGAAAATGCAGAATCACACCACCATTATTTGGTGAATTTATTGAGAAGTTTTTTTCATATATATAAAAGTGTACCTCCTACCATTAAAAGTGTTATACACCAATTTTATGTTATCATATACTTTATGATTTATTCATTCTGAGTCTAATTGAGGCTATGTTTTCCTATTGGCTGATATTTTGAATCGTCATGACGTCATTTATGTTATAAATCCTTGAAATTGTCAATAATTTGTTTCACTTTGATTATAAAGAGCGTGGGTGCTTGATATATATATATATATATATATATATATATATATATATATATATATATATATTATATATACTATATATATATACTATACTTATATATATATATATATATAATATTATATATATATATAGTAAATATAATATATATATATAGTTATATATATATATAGTAGTATATTATATATATATATATATATATTATTATATATATATATATATATATATATATATATATATATATATATTCTCTTACTCTGGTGTAAAGGGATGAAAGCTCCCTCTACCATTTTCTCTTCTCATGAATGGTAGTGATATTTTTTTGTATTTATCACCCGCCAACACAAACTTCAACTTGTCACAGCCTGCAGGAAGATGCTTAGATATATTATATATTGTATATAGTATATATTAGTTATATATTATATATTATAATATATATATATATAATATAATATATATATATATATATATATATATATTATATATATAGCGATGCCACTACTCACGGGCAGGGCCCATTTAAAAATTAGGTGGAAAAAAAATAAAACAAAAATAACAAAAAGTAAAACAAAGGAAAAATTAGAATGTAAACCCACCGAGTCCCTTGCCTAAGGCATTTCCCTCAGGTGTGTGCAGACATGGGACTTAAAGAGAGGAAGATTGAATACTGTAGAGAAAAAAGATGAATGCAAAGTGTTCCACAATACAGATATGGCTGGAAAGAAGACACCACAACGAATGATCCTTGAGTGTCCAATATTCACACAATTTTCATGTGAGAGTAAGGCACCTCTTTTGTTTAGAGGGCGACGCAATTGTGGATGAATGAATGAGGTCAATTCTCTCGAGCACCTGACGTTTTAAAACCTATAGAAAAGAGATAGTTCGTCAATGTCACGTAGCAGAGAAAGAGAGTAATGGGAGTCAGAAAGTATGGGACAGTTTATAAGGCTCTTAGCCTTAGCCTCAACCCAATCTAAAAGGAGGGTGGAACCGGATTGACCCCAAATGTGAGAACATTATTCCATACAGGGGCGAATACGACCTTATTTCAACTGGAGTATCTGAGCAGAAGATGAAAATTAACGCAATCTGATCAGAATTCCCAGCCTCTTTGAGGCCATTTTAGCAGTCGATGTCTTATGAGGCCTCCAAGACAATTCAATATTTATGTTCTTCACTCCAAGAATATTTATGTTGTTTACAAATTATAGGTGATACATTTTAGGGAGGAAGATATGAAGAAGTTGAGTTTTTAAGCTGAATTTCACAGGGTTGCTTTTGCTTCACTGAGAAATCGTGACCAGATCGGCAATAATTAAATCGGAAAGCTGTAGAAGAGAGACAACTCTAGATACAAATGGGGGAGCACATTTGAAATGAGTGGAGGAATAGATAGTTGATTCGTCGGTATAAGAGTGAACAGAGTTAGAAGTGCAGCTAAGAAGATCGTTAATGAAAAGTAGGAATAAAGTTGGAAATAAAACAGAACCCTGAGGAACACCACAATTAATATGAAAGTAGGAAGAGGTTGCTCCATCAACAAGAGCTGAAATGGAACGATCAGAAAGAAAACTGGACAAGAGTAAGCAAAGCGAAGGATATATATATATATATATATATATATATATATATATATATATATATATATATATATAATATATATATATATATATATATATATATATATATATATATATATAGTGTTGATCCAGCTTCTATGACATGGGAATTTTAACTTAATCAGGAAAAGCAATACCAGAGCCCTCCACATGAAAATCTTTAATCAAAATAACACAACGTTGCGGAAACTCTAACTATTTCCATCATCAGGTGAAAGAACTATAAATATAATAATAAACATTAGCAAATATCAGAATCAAAAAGTCTTAAACAATAAATAATAGAAATCTTAAAAATTACAAATTTGGACATATTTGAAACAATCAAATAAAATTAACTCGTACCATTTGCAAAAACTGGACTAAATTTAGAAATATAAGACGTCGCCTCCAAATCTCAAATGCGGCATCTAAAAAATAGAACATAAATATATAATTTAACTTAATTATTAGTTTTTAAGGGTAACTAAAAACAAATGACAGGACCCACAGATACATAGGCAACAACTTACCAGATGTAAACTGGTTATTTCGTATATAACATTCAGGATAAACTCAGGACAACATATCACTTCTAGAACTTGAAGTTAAAACAATTGCAGTTTAAAAGGACCAGAATCACTATTTAACCGTTTACCCGCCAACGTTCCACTTTTAGGAACATGGTTTTAAACCTATGAAAATCCGAATATTTTGAAGATTTCTTGAATTAATAGGATTGGATATGTTTGTGGATGCCTAATTTGTTGTTTAAAATGTTATACGGGTTATTTTATACTGTAGGTAATTTTTTATAGCTAATTATTTTTCTTAATTTTTGACATATTTTTTAAAAAACTTATATTTGCTTAATTTAAAGCACAAAAAGGCCTTATAATAAAAATTTATGAATAATTTTTATTTAAAATAAATATATTTCAAAGGTATACATTTAAAAAATCACATCAAGAAAATTTATAGAAACTGTAGTACACTTTCGGTGATGTTCCCAAAAGTGGAACGTTGGCGGGAATGAGTATACAATTTTGACCGTTTTCAGAATTTATCAAATATTTGCATATATATATATTATATATATATATATATATATATATAATATATATATATATATAATATATATATATATAATATATATATAATTAATATATATATATATTATATATAATATATATATATAATAATATATATATATATATATAGTGATATTGTTATGGTTATTTTTGTATGATTATGGGGTGTTATATATATATAATATTATATATATATATATATATATTATATATATATATTATTATATATATAATATATATATATCATATAAATATATATATATATATATATTATATATATATATATTTATATATATATATATATATAATAGTATTAATATATATATATATATATATATATTATATAATCTATATATATATATTATAATTAGAGAAGAGAAGAGAGAGAAGCAGAGAAGATAATTATCGGTCAACATATACAGTATTCGATTTAGGAAAATTCCAAACTCTTTGCTAAAACTTTGAGTAGGGAAAACTTTCGATCCATCAAAAAGTATTTTCATGTCGCTGGTAATAGCAACCTTTCCTACTCTAAAGTTGCTAAGGTGTTGCCACTTCTAGATATCTTAGAACAAATTGCCAGAGAGTTTTCGTTTTCCATAAATATTTAAGCATTGATGAAGCTATGATTCCAATATACATGGCCACTGTAATGCAAAAACAATTTATTCGAAATAAACCAGTAAAGTTTGGTTATAAAATTTGGATGATGTGCAGCTCAATGGATACCCATACAACTTTTACTTTTATTGCGGCAAGGAGGAAGACCAAAAACTACCTTTAGGATATCGTGTTGTAATGAAAATGCTTGAACCTATTCCTGACCCTAATAAACCTTTGGTTTTTGATAATATTTTTACTAGTCATAAATTGACGATTGATTTAGGTGAGCGAAACATTTGAGCTTGTGGTACAATTCGAGAAAATCAAACAGGAAAGTGTCCATTAGAAACCAAACAACAATTATTAAAATAAATAAAGGGATCATTTGATTTCAAGTCAGATGGAAAAGTTGTGTGTGCAAAATGGAATGAAAATAGCATCATTTGTGTTGCTAGTAACTACTACGGTGCAAATCCAATTCGCACAACAGAAAGGCGTGTAAAGCCAGAACATAAAAAGATTGTTACTCAGCCGTATCTCATACATAAGTATAATCAAGGAATGGGAGGCGTTGATGTGTGTGATAGGATGTTAGCTTCTTATAGGCCAATGATAAGGTCCAAAAAGTGGTGGTGGAAATTGTTTTCGAACATAATAAATTTGTCTATTGTAACAGCCTTTAGATTTTACCAGTACCTATCATCGCGCACTCAATCCCCTTCTTCCAAGAGTTTAAGTACTATTTAGAATTTAGAAGAGAAGGTTTCTTGTTCTTTGATCAGATGGAAAGAAAAGGCAAAGACGTGTCGGTCCCAACATGTCCCACCTGCAAAATAGTTCGAAGTATGACTACAGTAAACAACTTTCTTTGAGTCCACTAAACAAATCAGTGTGTGTTGTCTTGCACAAATAAATACAAAATTTCATTGTATAGAAATGTAATAAACGATTACATAAAATATGTAGCAGAATATATATCACAAAAAATAAATAAAATCAATTTCTTATATATATATATATATATAATATATATAAATATATATATAATATACTATATATATACTATATATATATATATATAATAGTATAATAATAATATATATAATATATATATATATATTATATATATATATAATATTTATGTCATTGTAGTTTCATTTGCATTTTGAAAATTTGAATAAAAAATATATTATGATTTTCCCTGTTATTTTCCCTATGTGTACTAGGCCGCCATCGATTCCACTTAGGAACATAATCAAAAACAGTCAAATTATTAATAAACTAAATAAATGAAACATATTCATCTAAAAGAGAGTAATAGCAGCAAGTATTCTAAATTTTAAGATTTTTCGACATTGGGTTCCATCAGCGGCGGGTAAAGGGTTAAAGAGGGTTTATTGTTATAGATGAATAATGTTTCCAAAATATGTAGGTTGGTTGGTGAATTACTTTGGGCCAGTATATCTGAGGATCTATGAACACCGGGGTGTCTCAACACGTACCAAAACCTGGTTGAATTCACCAGCCCATTCATCCATCAGGGATCATTCCCACACATTAGACCACACCTTTAATTATAATAACTTCAGTATACTGGCCCAAAGTAATTCACCAACCAACCTACATATTTTGGAAACATTATTCATCTATAACACTAAACCCTCTTTAAATAGTGATTCTGGTCCTTTTAAACTGCAATTGTTTTAACTTCACGTTCTAGAAGTGATATGTTGTCCTGAGTTTATCCTGAATGTTATATACGAAATAACCAGTTTACATCTGGTAAGTTGTTGCCTATGTATCTGTGGGTCCTGTCATTTGTTTTTAGTTACCCTTAAATACTAATAATTAAGTTAAATTTTATATTTATTGTTCTATTTTTTAGATGCCGCATTTGAGATTTGGAGGCGACGTCTTATATTTCTAAATTTAGTCCAGTTTTTGCAAATGGTACGAGTTAATTTTATTTGATTGTTTCAAATATGTCCAAATTTGTAATTTTTAAGATTTCTATTATTTATTGTTTAAGACTGTTTTTGATTCTGATATTTGCTAATGTTTATTCCTGATGATGGAAATAGTTAGAGTTTCCGAAACGTTGTGTTATTTTGATTAAAGATTTTCATGTGGAGGGCTCTGGTATTGCTTTTCCTGATTAAGTATATATATATATATATATATATTATATATATATATCATATATATATATATATATATATATATATATATATATATATATATATTATATATATATATATATTATAAATATAGTATATTATATATATATGAGTTTAAATCAGTATTTGAATTACTTGTTGAAATGGGAAATTTTCACACAAGTGAAGCAAAAAAAAAAAAAAAAAAAAAAAAAAAAAAAAAAAAAAAAACTTTTGTTAGAGTAAAGATTAAACAACTTTTTTAAGAGGTTTACTTTAGGGATATATAAATAAGAGAGAAAAAAGAACATTGGGGGTATTTTTAAAAATTTGTCGAAGCCTTTTGGGAAATAATATCTGAAAACTATGAGGATCAAGTGTTGAAATTTCTTTCTTCCTACAGAGTTTTGAGGTGTAATGTGTCCCTAAAGTTGTATTTCTTTAAAACCCCAGTTTGACTTTTTTTTTTCCAGAACAATTGTGATGTATTTCAGGTGAGCATTGAAACAATATATTTCAAGATATTGCTCACACGGAAATATTATTGGAGAAAATTAAGCCCAAAATTTTGGGCTGACATCTAGAGACAGCTATTTGTGAATATAAAATAAGTTAAAAAAATATATATATAAATATTGCTTCTTTATTATTTACTTATAAGAAATTTACATAGAATAATATATTAAAAATATTATATTCAAAAACATTTTCCATGTTTATATTTCAACTTCTTTTAATATTATCCGAACTCGCTTAAAATTGCTATTTTATAACGAAAATTAACAATGTTAAAAGACTTAGCAATATTAAATCTTAAAGAATCTGAAAAAAACAGTTAAGAAATAGAGAAAGGAAGATAGAGAATTCAAAATAATGATAAAAATTAATCACGATTTGACAAACTATTTCTTTAAACATATTTGCAATAGTTGAAAATTGCCATTTTTCTCCAAAATTTTAACAATCTGAGAGAATTATAAATAATGGTTAAAACATGGAGGACAGGTTGATAAATATATATATATATATAATATATATATTATATATATATAGATATATATATATATATATATATATATATATATATATATATATATATATATATATATATATATATATATATATATATATATATATATATATATATATATATAATATGATATATATATATATATATATATATATATATATATATATATATATATATATATATATATATAATATATATATATAATATATATATATATATATATATATATGTATACATATATATATATATACTATATATTATATATATATATATTATAATATATATATATATTATATATAATATATATATATATATAAATATATATATATATATATATATATATATTATATATATATATAAAGAGGTGGCAGGAGAAGGTGTTACAATGCGGATGATTTGGTTTTGTGTCGCGAACCTAAAGAGAGTTTGAGAGGATTGGAAGAGATGTTTGGCAGGGTGTGTAAAAGGTGGGGTTTGAAAAATTAATGTAGATAAAAGCAAGGATATGGTAGTGAGTAATGAGAGTCTGCGGTGTGAATTCATGTTAGAAGGTGAGCAACTGGAACAAATATCTGAGTTTAAATATTTAGGATATATGTTGGATGAAAAGGGATCGGATAATGAAATGTGTAATACTAAAGATGTGAATTGTAGGAAAGTGGCTGGTGCAATTAAATCCTTATGGAACTAAAGCGACTAAGCCTTGAGTGAGCTAGGGTTTCGAATGAGAGCATGGTGTTACCTGTGTTACTGTATAGTACTAAAACTATGCTTTGGAATAAGAAGTACAGATCTAAGGTGCAATGTATTCAGATGGATAATTGATAAAATGATGGATGAACGCATTAGGGAGTTGTGTGGTGTGAAGAAAGGAGTATATAGGAGAATAAACTAGAGTACATTGAAATGGTTTGATCATACGGAAATGATGAATGATAGTCGGTTGGTTAAGCGAATATATAGTACTGAGTCTGATGGGAATCGAACTGCTGAGATTTTGAAGAAAAAGGGAACTGAGTCAGCAATGGAATGCCTGAAGGAGAGGAGTGTGAGTTTGGTAGAGACTAAAAGAAAGGTGCATAACAGGAGTAAATGGCGGGGTTTTGTAGGGGGGCATAGTCGTGTGCTTTGTCCAGGGGATGAATACCACATTAGGGAAATACCACAGGGAGGGATCGTCGCAGTCTCGTGAAATCAAGCGTGGAATTTTCTGACTGCGACGAGTTTTCGCTTAAGGATCATGATCTTTTACTGCTTTTCTGTTATATATATATATATATATATATATATATATATATATATATATATATATATATATATATATATATATATATATATATATATATTATATATATGTATATAGTAATAACTTTTTTACAGTTTTTTTTGTTATTTTTATATATATATATATATATATATATATATATATTAGTAAGTGGGAAAGTATATATAAAATTCTATGATTATTATTATTATTAAAGAAACATGTGTTTATAGTCACTATATGTTAGGCAAATTTAATTATAGAAATTAGATTTAAAATTTCCCATTTTATTTTAGCAATCTCTATAATTAGGTTTATTTTTTTAGTCTATATTTGGAAGTTTGTCCCAATTTAACCTGCATATGAGAAAAAAAATGAAAATTAGGTTTCATTATTTATCAAACAAGGAATTAATTACCTTTACATAAAATAGGATTTTTAAACTATTTTAGGAATATTAAATTTCTGCGTTTTGTTCCTATTAATGAATAATTAGGCAGCTCTATGGGAAGTAACTTTGTTTTTTTCATTCTCTCTCTCTATTTATAAACTTTATATCTATATCAACAAAACACACATAATATATATATATATATATATATATATATATATATATATATATATATATATATATAAAATATAACTATTATATATATATATA
>JABUQX010017858.1:42500-47500 GCA_015478945.1 Trachelipus rathkii
TCTATATATATATATATATATGTTTATAATAATATAAAAGAATATAATATGTAATATATATATGTAATATAATAATGTAATAATAATAATAATAATAAGCATCTTGTATATTAGCATAACAATAATATATAACTCTTTCATATTGTAGTAGCCAGTAATAATAGTATAGTATATGTATAATAATATAGTAATAATATATAATATATATATATATAATAACTTCTTTAATAATAATAATAATATATAATATATATATATATAAATATCTTTATAATATGCTTAATAACAATATAATATAATAATAATAATATATATATATATATATATATAATAATAATATATATATATATATATATAATAATAACAATAATAACCAACAGCAATAATAATAATATGTATAATAATAATATATATATATATATATAATATAATATAATAATATATATATATATATAAATGGTTGATGGATAACACAATAAATAACTGGCGCGCGGTCAGCGACAGATATTGATAAAAATAACCGCGTAAGTTTGACGACTACCCGATGGGCAAAAAGAAGAACGCGGAAATGTTTCTGAAGTGAACCTGTCGCCCGCAGAGCGGAACCGACGCGCTCTTCCCGTCACACTCGAGCGTAGGGTCCCAAACAGGCCTGCACAGAGTTTAATAGTTATTAACCGGGGAATATAATGTATTGATTAGATAACTGCTCATCCTTCTACACCTCACCGCAGTGTAATAGGTATTGATAAAAATAACCCCTAAAGTAATTTCACTCTGCTGGAATTGAACCTGGGCCCTAGAGATGACCAAGTAAGTGTTTGACGACTACGCCACGATGCACTAAAAGAAGAACGTGAGAAATGTTCTTGTAGTGATTATATCACCCATCAAACAGGAACCACAACACGCTCTTCCCGTCCACACTCGGGCGTAGGGTCAAACAGAGCCTCGCACAGAGTGAAATACTTATTAACCGCGGAATATATTGTATTGATTAGATAACTGCTCATCCTTCTACACCTAACCGCAGTGTGATAGGTATTGATAAAAATAACCCCTAAGGTAATTTCACTCTGCTGGAATAATGATGTGTTCATAAAAAGGTAATTTTATATACAAACTGCATTTCAAATCCGAATACTTTAGAGGTTTGGGTGTGGAACGTGAGTTCAGAAAATCCTTTATGTACTTATGGACTAATGAAACGGGGTAACAATTATTTTAAAAAAAATTTAAGAGAAAATTAAATTCTTCATGCATGAGATGGAAATTAGAACTAAGGTGATAGACCCTACATACTAAATTTTAATAAGTTGGGTGTGACTAAATAAATTTAAGCCCTCACCCGAAAAGTTTTTGTAAAATTTACATCTGTTTTCTTAATTAACATATCCAAAAATGGAATGGTGCCGTCAACTTCTTCTTCCTTTGTGAAGTTAATATTATTCAGTTGTGCGTTTAAATAATCAAAAAAAGGGAGTATTTCATTTCTGTTTGAAAAAAGTAGAAAGGTATCGTCCATGAATCTTTTATAATGAACTGGTCTAAAAGATGGTGGACAATTCTGTAGCCAAATGGGGATATTTGTATACAAAGATTTCCCATAAGAGATGCAATTGATTTTCTATTGGAAGATATTTTTCATTTAAATAACGAATTTCATGACTTCACCAGGTGTGAATTTAAAACTTTACTGAGTTTAGCCACCCAAGATACTTATTTCTTTTTTAATAACAAATTATACCAACAAACTGATTCCTTAGCTTTGTGTTCACCACTCAGTGCCACCCTTACCAATTCATACCTAAGTCACTATGAAAAGATTTGGCTACAGAATTATCCACCCTCTTTTAGACCAGTTCATTTTAACAGATTCATGGACGATACCTTTCTACTCTTTTCAAACAGAAATGAAATACTCCCTTTTTTTGATTATTTAAACGCACAACTGAATAATATTAACTTCACAAAGGAAGAAGAAGTTGATGGCACCATTCCATTTTTGGATATGTTAATTAAGAAAACAGATGTAAATTTTACCGTAAATGCTTATCGTAAAAACCTTTTTCGGGTCAGGGTTTAACTTTTTTTACTTAAACCCCACTTATATATAAATGCAACAGTATTAGAACTTTAGTAAATAGGGCCTATCACCTGGGCTCTAATTGCCGTCTCATGCAGAAAATTTGGTTTTTGCTCCTGTATAAATTGCAACCCCGTTTCATTAGTCCATAAATACATAAAGGATTTTCTTAACTCAGGTTCCAAACCCAAACCTCTAACGTTTTCGGCTTTGAAATGCAGTTGTATATAATATTACCCGTATTTTATGAACACTATTTTCTAGCAAACTTCGTAAAGATAGTATCATTCTTCGCTCCTTCAAGGCTTATTTTTCCCCATTTTGGAATGGTTTATTATATGTATTCACTATACCTAGTTCCAACGAGTGAGTGCTGTTTGCGCTTGTGTGGCGAAGAGGAGCTTGTCGATTAGTGGAGCTAAATGCCTTGGCAGCTCTGTCGATCGTTTGTCAGATTATGTTATAATTACTTGTGAGGAGCTGTATATTGGGGCAACGTATATGGGCAGCACATCGCGCGCGAAGAGTGGTACCACGTGAGGATAGATAAAGTTCACAGAGGCATTCTATCGCCGTACAAAACTTAGTGTGAAATTCTCCTTCCATTCCGCTATTAGAGAACAGCTCACATAGCTCAAGACTACACATTTAACTACAATTTTCACTATAGTTGATAGAATATCATATTCAAATTAGCCAGCCGAAGTTGACCTGCATTGATTTTTTGAGAACGCTTTTGTTACATTCACGAGACTATTGAAAGATCCGTCTCTGTATGAGGTTGTTATTCGGGCCTCGTCCTATGTGTATGAATTCTAACAGCTATGCTTGTTTAGTTCGGTTAAGTCTATCAACTACAGGTTCATGTTTGGTGTACGATGCGAGGTAGAGAGTTAAAAAACTAAAGATGTCTGAGACTTTGCCTGGTGAGTGTTTGAGAATTTTTCTAGTGTTGTTTGGATGGTACTTTTATGACATGGTGGTCCAAGTTTTTTAAGGTGTGAGTTTTTGCCGGTTCTATGTAATTATGTATCTATATCATTTAGTGTTTTTGTTGTAATGCGTTATATCTTATTGTTTACTCGGACGTGGCGGCATTTTGTACGTTTTGTGGTTTGTACCTAATTATGATCAATTTTTTGTAATATTTAAACTTTGATTTTTGTCATAGAAGTGATTTCTAACGTATACTGTACTTTATATATTATACTATATTTAAATAATCAAGTCACCTTAAACTTTTATAGATGTTTGTTGTACTTAAATTATTATTCGTTTTTTTTAATATAGTGTTGTTACCTGAATGAGGAAATGCCATGTCTTAACGTTGTATTTCCGATAAAGTTAATATGTGGAGGCCCTAGTATTGCTTTTCCTATTCAAGTTGAAATTCCCATGAAATTGAAACTGGATTGGACTGTATATATATATAATATATATAGTATATATATATATTATTATTATATAATATATAATATATATATATATATTATATATGTATATATTATAGATATTTATATATTAGTATTATATATATATATATATATATATAATTACAGTTTCTAGAGAGAAATTGTTAGATTAATATGAAGAATTTAGAGAGTGGTAAAGAAAGAAGAAAATTACAAAGTAATGAATCAAAAAGAAATGGAATAAATAAATTCAAAACTATAATTAATTTTTTCTTTCTTTGCTTTTATTATGACAATTATTATTTAAACTTTTAACAAAGTATTTCAACAAACGATTTTTTATGTTCTATAAGGATGTGTACTCATATTATTATATATATATAGTTAGTATAGATATTAGTTATAAAAACTAATTTGTATATATTATAATGGATAGTGTAGTATATATATATTAGTGGAGTATATATATATATATGAAGAATTATATATATAATATATATATTATTATATATATAATATATATATTATATATATATATATATAATATATATATATATATATATATATATTATATATAAATAATAATAATATATATTATATATATATATACTATAATTATATATTATAATATATAATATATATATAATATATATATAATATATATATATATATATATATATATATATTAATATATATATAATATATATATTATATAATAATATATAATATAATATATATATATATCTAAATAATGTTTATATATATATATTTATATTTTAATATATATATATATAATATATATATTATATATATATTAATTATATATATATAATATTATATTATAATATAGTATATATATATATATTTATATATGGTAATATATATATATATATATTTATAAATAGGATATATATATATATGTAATATATATATTATATAATATATAATATATACTATATATATATATATATATATATATATATATATATATAATATATATATTATATATATAGGTATATATATAATATATATATATATATAATAAAGAAAAAAATTTATATCATAGAAGAAACAACGAAATTAGATGAGAAACAACTAGAACAGAAAGAAAAATAATATTATGCAAGAGAGGTGTAGCAAATTCATTTAATTAAGAAGCTGAATTTGTTTACAAGGAAAGAACGAGGGATTATACATGTCATGATGAAGAAGAAAGGCAGAACAATTTCGTAAGATGAAATAAAACACATCATTTTGCAAATTTAAAATTAATCTTCGACATTTAAGAAATAATAAATCCGTATGTTAATTTTTATAAAAAAAAAAAAAAAAAAAATTAAATTGATGTGTTGTATAGTTTGTGTGTGTGTGTGTGTGTGTGGTGTGTGTGTGTGTGTTGTGTGTGGTGTGTTGTTGGTTGTGTGGTGTGTGGTGTGGTGTTGTTGTGTGTAGTGTGTTAGGTGTTGTTTGTGAGTGGTGTTTGGATAATAGTTAAATAGGTG
>JABUQX010017858.1:62500-67500 GCA_015478945.1 Trachelipus rathkii
ATATATATAAATATATATATATAATATTAATATATATATAGGGTTGTGATTTGTAGGGGTGGTGGGTATTATTATGTGGATGTAGAGTAGGGGTGAGGTGATAGTGTTATTGTGAGTTTTAGAATGTAGGTTTTGGGGTAGTGGGTGGGGGTTGAGGGTGGTGGAGTGTGGGGGTGTTTGGTGTGGGGTTGATTTAGTGATATGGTGAGTTTGTTAGTTGTTTATTATAGAGTTGGTGTAGTTGGTGTTGTATGGGGTGTTGGGGTTGTGTATATAGTAGGTTTAGAGTTGTGGTTTGGTGTGACATGAAGAGTAAGGAGCTTCTATATATATTGTGCGAGGAGTTAGTTTTAATGGAAAGTGTGTTCGTGATGAGTAGCTATAAAAGAGGGAGATTATGTGTCTTTGCAGTTAAAAGTGTGGGAGATGCAGAATTGTGTGTGTACGTTAAGAGATTGTTTTATATATTTAGGTTTTGTGTGGTATGTATGAATGGATATTTATTATTAGAATTGGTTACGAGAGAGAGAGAGAAAGCGAGTGGTGTGAGAGGTAAAAGGAGTTTAGAGAGAGATAATATGAGTAGTGTGCATAGGAGGGAAATTTTGTGCGTTGTTTATTTATTTGAGGTGTAATAAAGACGGGTGTATAAATTTTTAGGTAAATGCAGGATTGAAAGAGTTGCTTGAGTATAGTATGTTGGCAGTAGTAGTATTATGATAGAGTGTTTTGCTGAGGATTGTTGTAGATATTTAAGCTTACAGATGGTTAGGATAGCGAATTGAAGTTATTGGTTCCTAAGCTCTCAGAATTATATATAAAGAATATAGTAGCTAGTGTTATGTATTGGGATTATATAGTTATTGATTGGGATTTATGTAGAGTAGGAGGTGTGAGTGGGTTTAGGGTGATGTTATTTGAGTTTTGTGTTGTTGTTGGTGGTTGTGAGTTAGTTGTGTAGTAGAGTTTGTTGGTGTTGGTTGTGTGGTGTTTGTGTTTAGGGGTAGTGTGAGTTGGTTGTAGGTGATGTATGGGAGGGTGTGGTTGGGATGAGGAGGTGATATGGTTATTTGTGGGGGAGTAGAGTGAGGTATTATATATGCGTTGTTTGTGGGGTTGTATAGTGGGTGTTTTTTTGTTTTTTTGTGTGGTTTATTGAGGGTTATGATATGAGTTAGTTTTGTGAGATGATAGGTAGGGTTTTGTTGAGTGTTATTTTATGGTAGGTAGATGAGAAGGGTGAAGGTTGCGGACGTTCATGGTTGCATACGCGTATTGTCGTAGAGAGTTGGAGCGTTATCTAGGTGAGATGGGTGCGTTGTCGTAGGATTCGGACTATGGTGTATTCTGTAAGTCAGTCGCCGTTGTCTGCGGTTCTGTCTCTAACATTACACAGTGCGTATCTCGAGCGAGCGCGTAAGTTATGACGTAGATATTAGTTGGTATTATTTTAGTGTTTGTGTGAAGGGTTTATATATGTATATGTTTGTGTGAGGTATGATAGTGTGTGAGGGAGTTGTTGGTGGTATGTGAGTATTATGTGCGTTTGTGATTTTAGTATTATGGGGGTTAGTGTGGGGGTATGGTTATTGTTAGTGATTTGAGTTATATAGGGGTTGGTTGGTTGAGTAGTATGGGTGATAGTTTATTGTGATTTTATAGTGGGGTGGTGAGGTGTCAGTGGTGTGGGTGTAGTGTGGGTGGGAGTGAAGTGTGGATATGGAAACTCTTATAGAGTGTGATTATTTTTTTCTTGAGGTCATAGGTGGGAGCGTCAATACTGCTTTACATTAGAGAGTGTTGTTTGTGGGAGTGTAGGTGAGTGGATATATATATATAATATATATATTATATATTATATATATATATATATATAATATATATATATATATATATATAAATATATATATAAATATATACATATAATAATAATATAATATATAATATATATATATATATATATAATAATATATATTTATTATATATTTTATATATTTATATTATATATATAATTTTATATTATATAATTTATAAATATATTATATTTATAAATAATAATATATATTATAATAATATATATTATATATGAATATATATTATATATATATATATATTATATATTATATATAATATATAATATATACATATATATATAGATATTTATAGTATATATATAATATATAATATAAATATATATTATATATATATATATATATATAAATATATATATATATATATATATAAAATATATATATATAATATATAATATATATAGTATATATATATATTATATAATATATATATATATAAATATATATATATAATATATATATAATAATATATATAAATATATAATATATAGTATATATATAGTATACATATATATATATGTAGTAGTAATATATATATATATATATTATATATATATATATATATACATTAATGTTATCTAAAAATATTATTTATATATATATATATATATATATATATATATATATATATCAGGCGCGGCTTTACAGAGGAAGCACAGGAGGCCGGGCCTCCTCATAAATATAAATAAAAAGTAAAAAATAAAAGCAACTAATGTAATAAAAAAATTCAAATTACTATTTATTACTATTAAAATAATGTTTAAAATGTTATACAAGGACGCTAATTCTACATTAAAATCATTTATTTTCTTCCGAAACATTATATTATATATATATTATATTATATTTAAAGCCTTTCCGATTTGTTGCCTACTAGAAAAACACTGTTGTCATGGCAACGTAAAGAAACCGTATTCATATTTTGTCTCCTTTGAGGATTTTTCCAAAAGGCCTCCTGGCAAAATTCATAAAATAACTGCTCTCAAAATTTGGCAACTCTACTCATAAGTTAAGTTGCTGATTTGCAATAAAATTAAATATCTGAAACAAAATAAAAAAATGAACTATAATTATGTTTTAATTTAATGATATTAGGAAGGAACTTGTATATCATGGATGTTAGTATTATATTAGATTATTTTAGATATATATATATATATATATATATGTATAGTATGTAAATATATAATATATATATAATTATATATATATATAATATTATTATAAATTGAATATAGGTTCCTATAATATTATATTTAGTTATATTATTATAGTCGTATATTATGATAGATATTTATATGTAATGATGGTTTAATTATATATATATATATATATATATATTTATTTATAATATATTATTATATATATATATATATATTTATATATATATATTTATGATATTATGATGATATATATTTTTTCCTTTGCAGGTGTATATAATATATATATATAATATATATATATATAATATTATATATATATATATATAATATTATATATATTATATAGAGAGAGAGAGAGAGAGAGAGAGAGAGATATACCATAATTTATTATATTTTTAATAACTTTAGTTATAATTTTTTGTTAATTTTTGTCTAATTTTGGTGCCCAATAATATTAACTAATTGGCATCTGATATTCAATATTTTCTGATATATAGCTCGAGATGTGCGTAGGGATTCTCAGATTATAAAACAGGTGTGTGTGTCGGTGTTGTTTTAATGTTTTTGCAAATTTGAAAATATGGATAGTGAAAAAGAAAATGACATTGTGGTTTCTTTATTAACCATTCCGTTTGCCAGACGTAGTGAAGAAGAAAAAAAACTCCTTTTAAATACTGCAAGTCCGACTCCAAATATCAAATCCATTAAAATAAGTAAAAACAAACACAGAATGTTTAAGAGAGTGTGGTATGATCGCTTTAAGTGGTTATGTGGAAGCGTGAAAAAAGATGGTTTATATTGCTGGCCTTGTTTATTGCTTAGTGCAAAAAAGACTGTTTGGTGTGATGAAGGATTTCGAGATTGGAAAAACTTATCAAGAAGCTTGGAAAGACATAGGGGTTCCAAAGAACATATTCTAAATAGTATTGGCGTTCAACAGTTACGTAAACAAAATATGACTATTTTGGAGCAATTAAGTGAACAGGCATTAAGAAATAAAAGTGAGTACAATGCCAGAGTGAAAAAAATAGAGAATTATTCAAACTTTTGATCGATATAACTTGCTTTTTAGGTAAACAAGGACTTGCATTTCGTGGTCATGACGAGTGTCAAAGTTCCTTCAACCAAGGAAACTTCAAAGAAATGTTTGATTTAATCATAAGACGTGACACTGAAATGAAATCTCATTGGGAAAAATTGGGGGTTTTACTGGTTTGTCAAAGACAATTCAAAATGATATTATTGATTGCATTGCAAGTGAAATTAAAGATTATATACAAAAAGGTATTATAAATGCTCCTTTCTTTTCAATTCAAGTAGATGAAGCAACCGACACACACGAGAACGAACAATGTTCAGTTATTTACAGATTCGTTGATGAAAATGGATTCATAAAAGAGCATTTCTTTGTTTTTTTTGAGGTTGGGGAAAACAGGAGCGCATCAGGTTTTAGTGAGGAACTTATTAAATTATTAGAACCATTTGACTTTCGTAAGAAACTTATTGCTCAAACTTATGATGGGGCTAGCGTTATGTCATCTGAATTGAATGGAGTTCAAGCACAAATTCGTAACCATGCCCCATATGCTCTTTTCACACATTGTTTAGCTCACCGCCTAAATCTTGTATTACAGCACAGTTGCCGTAATATTAAAGATGTTAATGACTTTTTTGGCACCTTGCATGAAATACCTGTTTTTTTTCACCAATCAACAAAAAGAACTGCAATTCTTGATAAAATTGTGGGAAAGCGAATACCTACTAACAGTTTTATACGATGGAATTCACAGGCAAAACTTTTAACAGCTCTTTCCTCTGAAAGGGTTAAATTAATTGAGGCTTTTAAGGAGCTTATGAAAATGGACGACAAGTCTGGCAAAACAAGGCATCAAGCAGAAATATTAAAGAACAAATTGTCTGAATTTAATTTTGTATTTTATTTGTTTGTATTTCAAGAAATTTTTAT
>JABUQX010017859.1:15000-35000 GCA_015478945.1 Trachelipus rathkii
TTATATATATATACTATATATATATGATATCATATATGAACTTTTTTTTAATATTATTGAATATATATTATTATATATGTAGATTAATATTAATATTAATTTATATATTATATATTATATTATTATTATAGTATACATATTTTATATAATTATATATATATGAATTATATATTTTATGTGAATAAACCAAATATATTTATCTATACATATATATTAATATATATATATATTAATATTATTATATATATATATATATATATACTATATATTAGAGAGAGGGCAGTAAAATTGGGGTTTTATTACCACTTATAAGAGATATATTAGGTTGTAAAGTCAAATTATATATACTGAGTGAGATAAGGATGAGAGTAGAGAGAGAGAGTGAGAGAAGAGAAAAAGGAGATGAGAAGAGATGAGAAGGCGAGATAGTAATGAAGAATTGAAGTAGAGATAGTAGAGAGTAAGATGATAATGAGTAAAGAGTAAGTGATGTAGATGAATGGAAAGAGTATGAAAGTAATATAATATTATATGATAGAAACCCATATCAACACAGCATGTTGTATGATATAAGTCACGTATTTCACTAATACAGCTTGTACAGATTTATTTTATTAATTTGCTTTTATAAACTTGCTATTGATGTTAATAAAGCAATTTTTGATGTTTTCTGAAGTATTGAATGTTTCTGTTAACTATGATAAGAGAGAGTAAGTGAGAGATGAGTATAGAGAGAAGAGAGAGAGAGGAGATAAAGAAGAGTAAGAAGAGAGAAGAAAAAATAGAAGAAGAGAGAGAGAGAGAACGGATGTAAAACTTGTATATATATATATAATAAATTTATATGATTAGAATTTATTCTCAACATATCTGTAATGGATATATATAATTATATATATATAATGACTATATATATTATTATATATACTACTACTAAATATATATATATATTATATTTCCTTTGGAGTGATCATAAACATATGAAGATTTTTCTATGGTTTTGAATATATAAAGATTACTGAGAGTTAATAATATATATTACTATATAATATTATATATTATATATATATATATATTATATATATAATAATTATAATATATATAATATATAAATATATATTTAATATATTAAATATAATATATATATATATATATATAATATATTATTAATTTATTATATATGTAATATATATATATAATAATATATATATTATATATAGTATAAAATATATATATTATATATATATATATATTATATATATAATATATATATATAATATATATTAATATATTATATATATATTATATATATATATAATATAATATATATATATTATTTATAATTATATATATATATATATTATATATATATATTTATATATATATAATATATTATATATATCTAATATATATAGTATATATATATTTTCATATTAATGATTAAAACAGGATTATTTATTGTTTATATAGATCAATAACTCATAAAGGTTTTCGTGCAGAGTCTTATTTTTTATACTAAAATGACAGATATTGATTATTTCTCGCCATAGATCACAACCAACTAGACTTGTGATAGTTAATATTTTCATAATCATAAAAAACATTTATTTTTATGTAACATTGCTGGCCTATACACTTTGTAACATTGTGCGCACGGTGTAATGTATACGCTCTTTTACTCTGCTTGAGTTAATATCATCTATTAACGTCGATATATTTAATCTTCTCCTATGAGCTATAGCTCTTCTTGTATTGGTTAGTGTGCCATGCTTATGTGCAGCTATGCTATATGTCCTACACCACGTTCAAATGGTCTATATCTTCTCTAATCTGGAGTGTTCTTAAACATTGACTGCTACACCTTTAATGTTTTCAGCTATGATTCTTAGAGTACTGAGTGTGGTGTGTGCCTTGAGTTCTAATATTCCTAGTAGCAACCACGTTAGAACTCTAATGTAAGTCATCTTATGTAGAAATAGATGTAATCTTTGTTACTCATTGAGTCATATACCTGTCAGACTTCATATCTGAATCTTGGTAAGAATGAAAAGCTACAGCTGAAAAATTTTATTAGTGTGAAATAATAATTACGTCTGCGCATATGCAGAAATCTACAAACTGTTCTGAAATAAAGGACTCGTCTCATCCCTTACTAGTATAATAAAAAATTAAACATTGCTGTGACTTAAATTTAAAACTTTTCATGCTTTTCAAGATTAGCATTCTCATTATTGTGCGCATATCTTGTCTCTAGCTTCCATAGCTTCTTATGTTTCGTTTTACTTAGCTCTGTTATTGAACTGTGCTCTTTGAGAACCACCAACATGTGTACATTTTTATTCGCTGTTTTTATTCATCTGAACAACATGTGTTTTGTGTGTATTCAGTTGTGAATGGTGATGAAAAAGATATGTTAGCATCACGCTGTGCGCGCCAACTTGTGTGTTAGTATCTTGAAAAATACGTATTCTAAAATCCTCTAGACTATGTCATTCATTTAGTGACATATATATTTCAGTATTATATGCACATTAAGCTTATACTAGTTTAGCGCCTAAAGATATGTTTCTTATGTTATGTGCATTATCATGAAACGAAAAAAAACAAAAAGATATATGTATACATAATGAGTGGTCGACACATTGAGAGTGAAGTGATCAAAAAGAAACTGGACGCGCACGCGATAACTATGATAGAGTCACTGTGAACAGAGAGTAGGTATGAGACGTAAGTCAATGTATCTCTTACCGCACTGTGGAGATATTAAAACTAGATTTAGTATTCCTTCATATTTTTAGTTGCAAATCAATGTTGTATCTCAGGTTATAAATTTAAACGGTGCCAGGAGGTCCGGAGGTCCGTAGATTCGGTTGTCCGATAGTCTGATGTTCTGGCGATATTCCGGTTCCGATATTAAACGGTGGTTAGATTTTTATCTACAAAAACTCCTACAGCGAAACTTACTGTATGATGTGCACTATAAAATTAAAAGGTCTATATTTTGTATTTCCTATGAGCGAGTGTTGTTAATAACCACATTAGTCTTAGGACTATTTTCTTTAACTAGTGTCAGTTACTTGCATATAATATATTTCTTATGTATATATTTTATTGAAAAAACAAAATTAAAAAATATCTTGCTTAATAACTAGATTTCGAAACTCACGAGAACTAACAAATAATCATTAAAGATAATTGTGAGTCACGTAATTTTTGAAATAAGTGGGAGGAGTTGAACAATATTCGACTCATTGTATCTTGAGATACTCTAGTGAATAACATGAGGTATATCATTTTTACGGTATTTAAAATGGGACAGTTATTTCTTGTTTAATGCTATTGTTATATTACTTATATTTTTTGATAGTTAGTTATGATATAATTTTTGCTTAATGTTAGCATCATTTTTTCGCATAGCCTAAGGTATGTTATGAGTAGTTTTGTCATTAGTGAGCTGATTATATTCTAGATTCTATCGACTCACTTGATTGAGTGTGTTTTCACGCTAATCTATTAGATATGAATAACTTTTTGTATATGAGTGATTGAGGAAATCACGCTTTATACTCTGCTTAGAGCACATCGAACTTATGAATATCGATGATTCAGTATAATACGCGATTTTTATTTGCCGTTAAGGTAATCTCTTACGTTGTTACGAGATTATGCCAGATTTGAGGGTGGTATTGCTCTCATACTTGCTTAATAACTACAATGATCCAAATCATATAAAGGAGAGAGGAACAATATACATAATTATATCAAGTGTGTGTCTGCATGTATTATAGTAATCTATTAAAAATGAGCTGATATATCGATATACGTTACTTGACAGATACATAAATCCTGTTATTAATTATTATTCTTGTTTGAGAGAATGATGATAATAATCTTTTAAATTGTAGTATAAATGCTCTCCTGCTGCACCAAATATCACTATCGTTAGTTGATTATAGGAGCGAATGTTGTGTATAGGAGGCTATATTTATCGCGTGTTAACACTCTCGACTTTTTTGAGCTATATATAAGGTTATTTATAATTATTGTTAATATAACTTTATTGTATGTTTAAACATCTTATTAACGTATATATTAATGAGAAAGGGTATTGTGAGTACAGTATAATGTATATAATATAGGTAATAGATATTATATGTATATATAAATTTTTTGTTACAAATGTTATTAAAGTATTAATTGATTAAAATTAGAGTGGATATGTTATGAGATTAATGTTTAGATAAAAATAGTATTGATGAAATATGGTACGGTCTGTATCAACGTTGAGTTATATTTTCTCTGTTGTTTTAAGTATTAGGTTATTATATTAGTTAATGCTGACTGTTTTAATATCGTGTTTAATGTGAATGTATAGGTTTTGATTAGTTATATACATATATTTTCTTATCATCTCAAGGATATTATATGTTATGTTAGCTTAATATATTGAGTATGTGAAAAACTTGTATATTGTACAGTCACTTAATACTTCGATAAGGGTTAGTATAAAAGAACGCTATTTTCATGGTCATGTTTAATTCAGGAAATAATATATCATCATAATATATGACTATGATAGCCAATAGATACTATAATTAGCTACAATTAGATCAATTGAATCTATACCTCAATATGAGAGATTAAATGAGGATGAGGGCATGAAGAGGTGTGGGTAGTGATATAGAGGGGAGGTGAGGTTGATTTATACTGATATTCTATGATTTATACTCATTTAGTGTATATTGTAATATAATGTAAACCTTTTTACGTATATTATTAAACTCACATTAAAAAAAGAATAAATTTTTTTAGTAAAACAAAAGAAGTTTTAAAGAAATAAATTAAAAAATAAGTTTTTTAAAAAACAAAAAGTTTTAAAAAATAAAATAAAAAAATAAATAAAAGGTTTTAAAACAAAAGTTTTAAAGAATGAATTAAAATAAATAAAAAATTTTTTAAATGATAATTTTAGTAAAAATATGACCTGAAATCAATAGATCCTAGATTCATGGTCGGACAGGAGTGTAGGTTTAGGTGGTTTGATTTAACTGATATAATATATTATGTAATATGTCTGAAGTTTAGCCATGATATTATATAATAACATTGAACATATGTTTACTAAAAATATGACTTGAATCAATAGATCATAGATCTACCGGTGATAAGTGTGTGAGTGAGATTAGGAGTAGGCTATTTGGTGAGTAATTATACTATGTAATTACTGATTATTACTCTAGCTTTATTAGGGTAATATAAAACATAATTTGTATAATGATTATATTAAACCTCACATATAAAAAGATAGATAATATTATTTATTTATAATTATATTTATTATAATATATTTTATTATTTTAGTTAATTTATTTATTTTTTATTATTATATTATATTTTACTATTAGTGAGATTGGTTCTTAGTAAACATTCATGGGTTTGCCAAATCCTAAACCCCGCCCAGACGGAGGTATTGAGGTATATGATTCTAGGCGTCTAGCGGAAGTCCGGAGTTAAGTTCCTGGCCTACGAGAGTAGTATTACTAACAATAAATATTTGTGATATATATAATTAAAGGTATAATTAAGGATACCGTGGAGATGTACGATGCTCATTACCATAATTAATTGATGGTTGATATTACGAATAATCAGTTTATGTGTCTAAGCACTCACTAGCATCGTGAGGCTCCTACAGTATCTGAGTGAGGAGACCGTATTATATCTGATCTCCACCAGACTCCTCTGTATCTCTATTAGTGAAAATCTTATACTATCTCTAAGACGTCACTTACGTTTCTATTCTCAGATATCTTGTACCATTATTATGCTCAGAAATAATATTATAGAGAGGTTATATCGAAGATACTATATCTAATTAAAAAAAAATAAAAATACACATTATATATAATATTATTATAAATATTAATATTATATATAATATTAATTCTTTTCATTCTTTTTATATATCTTTATCTCTACCTTATTACACACTTATTTCTTCTATATCTCACTTCTTTATTAATTATCTATCTCATTCTACTATGTCTCATTTACCTCATTTCTATATATATATTAAGTACTCACTATATTCTAAATGCTTCTTATTACTTCTATATTTTTTCTATTATTCAGCGAGATAATATACTCACTACTCTTATATCGCGGGGTCTCCTGGTAACTATTCTGAGGATCTTACTGATATATTATACTACAACGTTACTAATAATTTCACTCTACAGAGTCTTATTCTATTATATTAACTACAATTTTCAGTAGACTAATATGGCTGTTTCTATCTCTCTTACTCTCAGAGTTTTGCTAGTGAGTTTTATTGACTGATTATATACTTATTAAACTTTATTATGAAGAGGTGGCAGTGCTATATACCTAACTATACGGGGTAACCGCTATGTGAGTGAGTGCACATCAGTAAGAGGTGGAACGGTAACTGCTATAATAATATTGAATTCTATCTGTTGAGTGAGAATTCAGATGCAATATGTTTCATACTTATTATAATTAATAAATAATCCATTTATTAATACATACACACTTTATAATCATAATTAGTCATATACGTCATATATTACATAGTACTCAATTATATGAGTCTTACCGGACACGCAATATTTGACCTATTGAGGATGTATATAGTGAGGGCATAATTTATATATCTCTTAGAGTTTGATCCTTACGATCAACATTTAGCATACACTTTCAGTGTAGTCTGTTGTAGATTACTTATATTTGTTTTCTATCTATATTGTAATAATTGGATAACGTCTTATAGATATATTACTCTATAATATCTTGGCATATCGTGTGAACTTCTCTTCTGTTCATGATGCTGCGGTTATATTTGATTATATATGTGCTTTAATTCTCTTATAAATTCTATCGATTTCTTCTAATACATTATTATCTATTGAAATTTCCGCCAAGCAACCATAGTCATATTCTTCCTTGCAGCCTTCTCTCTCTGTGACCTCTACTACGATGGCAACCTCCGAGACCTATCAGCTACATTCCACTAAGCATTATATAGTCTTAGAAGACCTCTCGAACACTATAATTCGAGATAGCAGTCTAAGTTATAAAATGCGTTTCTCATTGCGGACAAATATGGAATGAAGATAATATTCACATTCTACCATTTCATTATTTCATCCGGCAACATGTGCAACACTCTTAAATTGTATTTTGAATAAGCATAACATTTACTATACTTATTTTGAGAATAATAGTGAGTACTTAGATGGATGTATTATGTGACTCTGAGTAGTGCATTACGAGTGAGTGAAGCTTTGAGCTGAGATATTTTAATAGTAGACGAATTGATAATATATTACGGAATGAAATGTATTGGTATTAATTAAGATCACGTATATAATACTGATTGACTCGCTACTATTATATCAAGATCATATTATTATTATATAGCAAGTATGAATATAGATCATTATTATAATATATTACTAGTATATAAAAACTAATATAAGTACTCAAAATTGAAAAAAATATAAGTGTCTAAATAATTTAGGGGTCCTCCTTCTTAATAACTTTTATCTCAGGGACCTTCATAAACTTAGGTGTTCACGAGATTCCTACTCTCTAACAAGGCCATGATTAAAATACATTGAGTACTATAATATCAGCGTATTAACTCTGTCTCAGTCCACCATAGTATTGATCGTTCACGAACTAAGCCTTGAGGTACTTCTAAAATATCTCAAATGCTGACATACATAATGAGAATTCAACACACCCACAAATAACTAATGGTGAAAGTAGTATGAGAGTGAGACTTACGATTATTGAAAGATACAGGTATATTATTCTATATAACTGATAGTACTAAATATACTTTTTATAATATCATAACAATAGGAACAGTCACATACACTTAACGTACTATTGTGAATTAGACAATATTAAAGTTATACTTTAAATACTTTTTTAAGACCTACAGTGTAATACTTATACTTTATGATATTATGTAATACATACTATATATATTATTTATTTTCACATATAGATCTTCTTGAAACCTACTACCGTATAGCTCTTATATTCCTTATTACTACTATCGTAAAAGGTTGGGTTACTACTTGTGAGATATTCATCATAATAACTTATACTACTAAGTGTGAGTCTCCTGATGAATACACTTTTATACAATAACTTAAGTAACAAATATTCACATTGTATATATATAGTATATTATAGACAATGACTACACTAAGTACATTATATAATATATTACATTATTTCGTATATTATATTTTTAGTTATACTTATACTTATAGATTATCTTTTAAGTATGTGAATTACTCTATATAAATACCATTATATATGTAGTGAGTTATAATAATAGTCATTTCGTAGATATATCATCTAAGTTATATATATATAAAGTTTTCCATATAATTTTTAACATTGAAAATCCCTAACTGTTCTATATAGTAGTGTAGGTTGATATCTTATTTTGTAGTTTGAGAATATTATTATTATTATTATACTTAGTTCCGATTATGATAATAGAGCATGTATACTAACATACCAATACTATAATAACTCATATTAATATATGAGACTTGTAATACTATATAATAATACGAATAATATCTTTTATTATATTATACGTAATACAGAGATTCATTATTAACATATATACTTATCACAATCATGAGTTTATAAGTGATAGTTTAATTACTATAAACATTTGAGAAGAACTTGAGTCTAGTTATCTAGTTTTTTTTCTAAAATATAGCATAAATACTCTTACAAATATATGAACTTAATCTCATTATGTTATTATACTTATTATTATCTGAACTAAGAATATCACATATATGTAACAATAGATTCTATAATGAGGATGACGAGTAGATAGTGTGGAGGCTAGTGATAAGTTATGCTGGGGAGTGCTTATGACGCTAGTGTCATGTGAGATACAAGTCATCGATTGAGTTGACTGGAGAGAGTTGGGAGCGCTTTATATAGTATATGTATCGGGATCAAGTATGGAGGGTGGGTGAGTATAGTAATTAAGGGCGCACTGGTGAGGGAGTCATATAATTATATTGTGTTCGTGAGCGGTGAGCTATAAGAGAGACTATTATGATTGTAGTGAGTGGATAGAAGGCCTCATAAGAAGGTAGGATATATGACGTGTAAGATTAATGCAGTGTCTTGGGAGAGTGCTGTAGAGTGGGTATTATAGGAACGTGGTAATATGGGCATAATGTAATCTTATTAAGCATAATTGAGTATCACTCATTGTATTTTAGTATCAGAGAGCACCGTGTAATTGGTTACTATAAAGTATTATACTATAAATAACTTATCACATATACCTTTAAAAAAGATATATATACATAAGTTAATTAGTGTATTCGTAAATATATTTGTACATCACATGAAATAACAAATTATTACCTCTGGTAGTGCTGTGTGCATAGTGCTCGTTAGATAGTTTTTTGTATGATCTGTGGTATTGTATATACCAGTAGACGGTGCTCGTATTAAAATATATATATATAAATATATCAATATTTCATGAATTATAATGCTTTAAGATATTTCTATATATATCTCTTCTTTTAGGAATCAAACAAAATGAATTCCCTTGCTATTTGTTTATACACTGAGTGTTTATAATCATCATCTTCTGGAGGCTTGGGTTTGGATCAAATTTTTTATATATATAATATATTCTTTATATTTAAATCTATACCATACAGAGAGTATATTATTGGTTCAGTCTTTTTATTAATATATAGCACCAACTGATACATTCCTCTAAATTCTTCTTCTAGATTATTAGTCATATTATAATAGCTTATCTTTCGAAGTGTATGATGGTGTTGGATCTTCTTGTATATATAGTTGAATATATTATTAGAGTGTGTGTTACATTTTCATTGTACATGTAGAGTGTCTTATATTCGTTTCTAATGAGTTTTTTTATCACGCTATATACAGATGTGAGTTCACTAAATTATTTAGTACTCACTAAAAATGTATGTGTTCTGATAAATATATTCTGAGGTACTCCATATTGTTCAGTATTTTACGCTCTTATATAGTCGAGTAGTTGGATTCTTACGTACGTCCGTGCCACTCACTCGATTGTCTTGTGTGGTGTGTGTGATATAACAGGTACCTCTCTTATTCTATATATTTGAGTATCTCATATTATGATTGTTTGGAGGTGATATATCTTATATATGTATATGAATAGTGAGTGTAGTAATCTTTTATATTAGGATATTTCTTATTACTGTTCCGTGAGTGTTTCCCTCACATTGACTGAGTGGGATCAACACACTTCATGGGGTGTTTACTAGGTGAGTTATAATTTATAATACTCACTATTATAGTGCGATTAATGGATATCACTTTTTTTTTTATTATTTAAACTATAAAACTGTGATAATTATATACATTTATATATTCATTTTTATTCTATTATTTTATTTATTTATATCTATATAACTGAGTAAAATAATTATAATATATACTCATATTGATTTGTATTTATCAATGACTCATACTCATCGGGAAGGAGCCAGTAGAATTACATAACTCATCAAACACAATACGAATGAGAGACAGACGACGACTAGATTAGGGAGTAGACTGACGGGTTATGTTGTTGTCACGTGTGTCGTATGTGAAGGAACTCACCTCTCATTATCATTGAGCATGAGCTGTGTTTTAGTGATGAGGATGGATATAGAGTTGAGATAGATTTAACACACATATAGACTCTTAAAGATGTTTCGATCACTCAGTATGTAATAGATTTATTTTCTAAGAGTTTGGATCACGTCATTGATATTACTATTATCTATATGTAAGTATTATTTCCATATATTTAACAGTACTATATCAATGTATAATATAACTAGAGGCAATAAGTTACTACTTACTATTGACTAGTGATACAGAGTTGAGTTATAGGAGATATATATATATATCTCACTTCACACATAAAATGACATACAATACGAGCTACATACTATTATCTTATGACACGCACGTGTCTAACTAGATATTAGTAGGAGTGATCATCAGACAATACACTACTAATAACTACTACTACTATTAATAATTATAGTAAACCTTACTAATAATGCAACTACAATATTGAGTTTTGTAGATGGGAAAACCAATTTAAATGCAATAATATCAAAATATGGATATATGAGATAATAAGAGAGATATAGTAATCACTCACATAATAAACTATGATAAGTAATAATATGAATGCAATATGTCCATAATGTCATCACACATCACTCATACAACATACTTACTATATGATATAATTATAAAATTAATATATTGAATATAATATTGAGTAATTAAAAATATAATGAGTATACTATATAATAATATATATATTTTATTAAATACGTATATATATATCAAAAGTATATAGTATATGTGAGATGGGTGGAGACAACTATTATGAGTAGTGGAGATCTAGAGAGATCACACGACACTTAATCATCTATTTCATATAACATCTTATTAGTAAGTGTGATTAGCTCGAAACTCCATAAGTAACATTCTAACATATACCGCAAATGTTAAATAATATAATCTCTCTCATTTTATCTCTGAAATACGATTGAGTACATATTAAATTCCAATATTACCACTATATAAATGAACATAATTATAATTCTATAATAATCTGTGAGTCCACTAAGAGTAGAATGAGATTAGATCAGAGATACGAGTCACTGATGAGCACACTGAGGAGAAGTCCGCCAGTATCGAGATAGAAAGATTAACAGTGTGGAGTGGTATAAGCGTCATGGAGTGAATCTACGAGTGAGACAATATCTTCAAGAGTTAGACATGAGAGATGAGTCATACATCATATAATTAAGTTACTGCAATTATACATATGTCATCACTATATATATTTATACGAGATTACCTTCACTCCGATTAAGATTGAGTGACATATCAAAATATACATTATAAAAATAATCTCAGATCGCACGGAGATTTGAGAGAGGCTCTTGAGCAAATACATATAGTAATAGTAAAAGAAATCATAATAAAATAAAAATGTCAGTATGTAATTATACGTCATTTATATGAGACACCTTTTGTGATGAAGAGATACACAGCAATAAGCGTTTACGATATTTACCAAACAATTTGGTGAGGTTTAATAATTTAATATCTACATAGAGCAAGCAATGTTAAAATAGATTGACCCGTGTTTGTGATAACTTTTTAATACGTGTAATCATTATAGATATAATATTATATGATTAATGTTAGAACCGATGTGTAAGTAAAACTCAAAGCTATATAAATACGTAGATTATAGCTATGATGATGTATACTGCATAAATAAGCTAATTCATGATATAGAGCTTAATATTAAATATATACTATATATTAATATATATTTATATGGTACTAGATATATATATATATCACTTACTATAGTATTTATTAAATGACACTGAACTGGATTTTCTTCATAAAACTTTAATAATATACAACTCAGTACTATTTAATCAAAGTAGTAAAATAGCGTAATAATTACTCATCAATTGACTTATATTAATATTAATGAGATGTAATGGCTATATAATTAATTAAGTTAGTAATATCATATATATATTATATATATTTAAGTGAATATATAGATAAAATATATGTAATAAATAAAAAAATATAGTGATAGACAAGCAGTGATCATATTTTATATAGACAATAATAAACCAGCAAGATAACGGATAGCTGTATATAGCACGGATGCGGATTCGTTTTCGTTTTAACATCCGACAAGGATGCGAGATAGACGGCATTGCAGATCAGTTTATATTTAAGTATATATTATAATACTCAATAAGCTGAGTAAATATATATAGTGAAATGTAATCATTTTTTGGAATCCTCGTAAAATTATGGATAGTATCTTTTAAAGGTAAATGTAAAAAAAATAAAAAAATAAAAAAAAATTTGTAAATAATTATAGTAAATATGATTAGAGAGCCTATATTTTAGAGACCTTTTATTTGGTTACTCGTTAAAATTAAATAGACTTTCTAATTAAATTTTGCTTTTTTTTTAACTAAAGAATACGCTGATACTCATAAGGGTATATTATCACGTGAGAGCATCTACCGATGCTAGGAGTCCGGGGTCCTTACTCGGCTATTTATATATTACCGGGGATAACTACTCAGGTATAGGACTATTTATCTACCCCTCACCTCTATTAGGGGTAGGGTCTCCCGGAACCCCCGCTCTTTGGTAATTTATGGGTGTCGAGCGGGGGTAATTTCTCCGTAACTACTCCCTTAGGGTATGGAAAATCGATCCACCTATGTGTCTCTACACCCGTCGTAGTATCTGCAGCCCTCATTAAATTTGACCTGTAATACCTTTGAGCCATATACTAATATGATTTAAGTCTACGCAATCTTATTATATAATTATGTTCCCCAAGCAACTCTGGTTCTCACTAAAGGGTACCCGCGGACGAGAGAGAGAGAGGAGTCACACACTCTATAATTTTCATACTCGCCTAATCAATTTTCTCTATTTCTCTCTCTCCTCATCTATATTCTCTCTGTTACTCTCCATATGTGATAATAGACTTTACCGAATGAATTATAAATATTTACCATATTATTGCTACTGTGAGAGAGTAAATTTAGTATATTTCTAATTTTACGGCCTTCTGGTATTGGTGTTGATAGTATTTCTAATATTGTGCACTTTTTCTTTATGTAGTTTTTTTTTCTATTTATTATATATATTTTTTTTTCTCTATATGTTATTACTCTCTTTCACTGTGTGTATCACAGCATATAGTTCTCGGTAGGTGACAATGGTTTAAGCTATATAGGGTCCATTTCTGTAAGAGCGTATTAGTATTCCTTTTTCGGTAGCTGCTCATGCTGTGGTATTATATGAGATTTTGCTTAATCGGTATTCACACCAGAGGAGAGTGAGACTTATACTTGTATCTATTCGTTTTTCTTTGGTGCACTTAGAGTTGTCTTACAGTATACATTTACTCACACTATATTTTTTTAATTGGGCAATGCGTATGTATTTCTTCAATCTCACATCTATTTTATACTAGTGTAGAATTTACTTTACACCAGTGACATCTTGTGGTTATTTGATTTACTTTGTAGAGGTGTTTGGTTTCTGTGATTATTAGTTATTTATTTATTTTTTCCTATTTAAATGATATACTTGATTTAATACTATATAATACTGTATCGTGAAGTTTTTTCAACTGGAACACAAAGTGACGAATTAACTTTTTCTAATATAGTTTACCTAATAAAAAAATAAAATAAAACTATGCACCTTTAATATCGGGGATAATATAAGTTTAGTTGAAATAATATGATAATTGAAAGTAGTCATTAATTTTCCACACATAGTGACCAAAGCGTATTCTTAGCTCTAGTTTTATTACATCTTCATTCTTTTTAAACCATCACGATGTTTATTTCATTGTGAGAATGAATCAAAATGCCTTTCACTTTAGCGTTAGATTTAAGGTGTTTTATAACATCGAGACAGATATTATATACTAGCTTGATAGAGGCGCTTAATTTTTTGGTAGTAGTTCCTTCAAATGGTTTCAATATCATTTAATGTCAAAGTGTGACATTGATCTCATTTTTCTTCATTTTAATAATGAATGTTATAACTATTAGGTGATTATACGAATGGCGTAACGAAGCAAAGGTTTCTTGTACATGAGATACCATTATTTTATCCAGTTATACACATAGAATGAAGCATTGGAGAACTGTGAAATTATTATGTTTTGTAATGTCTTCTGTGATTCACACATCTAGAAGTGCATCAGGGTATGAGAGTGAGTGAGATGGCGGAATGTCTCTGTATTTTTTGTAATCTCGATCCTTCACGTGTATGCTCTGGTCTAGTCTGGTTGCTCATGTTCGCTGTATATAATATCTTATAGTATTATTTATTAATAAAATTCTTTTATCTCAAATCTCGACAATAAACATCAACTATGCAAACAATCCTACAGGGCAAGCCTAGCGGATGCTGGATTCTTTAATTAATATGTGACGGATGCTTACCGTACGAATTATCTGATGCGTATGCTCAGATTTATACCTATGCATACACTAATATATATATATATATATATTATATATATATATAATATTTAATAGTATATATATATATATTATTATATATATATATATATATCTATATATATATATATATATTACGATGATTTTATGAGTGAGCTCACTCACTCAACAATATCTAATATTAATTATATATATATATATATATTAAATTTATTTATTTTTATTTACCATAGGGTGGCGGTGATGGTGAGGACGCCAACTAAATGGACCCCATCATACTCTTCCTCATAACTCCTATGAGCCTTAATGAATAAAGAGATTTTTATTTACATGGATTATATACTTTCTTATGCTCACTCACTAAGTATTGAAAATTCAAATATTGAGGAAGGTTGTATGCTTGAGAAGACTATCAAATTATTCTGCCCTTTCTGCTACTGAGAGTATATCTAGTTTACTCTTTTCATTCAATAATTAATTTAGACCAATGACGATTTAGCTAAATATACTCTTTTACTCATTGGAAACTTATAGTTGTGAAGGACAGGCTAGAGGTATTTCTACTTGTCAAGATTTTACTTAAGCGTGGGTAAACTCAATTTTATGAGTACAGTTTCTATTAATTACACTCAACTAACTATGATATATGAATCGTCATTTGACTTGTATCTAGTACGTTTCTCTCACTCACTCACTTGGTGCCTTAGTTTTCAATATTTAGCTACATACTGCTCAACTTATATTTATATAGTCGTTGTGTATTTCTTCTATCAAATCATTTACTTGAGGATATTAGTATAGATAATTTCATTTCCAGTGAATTGTTATTGTGATTTATGACTTGTGTAAGAAATTGTTAGTTATCTTGTGTGAGTTTAATATATTTTTAATATTATTCATATTTTAATGGATGGTAAATACTATATTAGAATTTCTGAGGAACGACATTAATAATATATTTAGAAGTTTTAATATAGCATAAGTTTTACATCTCACAAGTACGTGATAAATAATAACATTTTAGATTATATCATTTATCCATCACCAACTGAATTTGAGGATCATTACATTTATTGAATCTAATCGTAGTATTTTTTCTCACTTTGGTGATGTTTTAATTATACATTATGATTATGTACTAATATATCTAATATATTGGTATAATGTAATGTTTCATATTTCATCCAAAAATATCCTATAGAATACTATTTTAAAGTTATTCATTTACAGTAGTGAAATTCTTTCTCCCCGTAGTTATGTGAGTTCTGTAGTAATTTGTTTTTTTTACCTTTAATTAGGTGGTACTGAGAATTAATATATCTGGTGATTGAAATGTTGAATATTATTTTATTATATTATTTATCTAACTCAAATAAAGAATTCATGAATATAATGAATGAATTAATGAATAAAGATATTCATGTTATTAAGATAATTTATTTTATTCGTTAATTTTTCACTTAGTGAGTGCGCAGTGGATAGACAATTATCAATTGAGTAAATAGTTGAGAGATTATATATAATAACGGAGATAATCTTAGTATTCTTGTCGAGAATATTGTATTGTAAAAAGATCTCATAAACTAAATCTAAGCACATTTAACCATAGATATAGCCGAGATATTTACATTAATAACATTCTTGTTCATATATACTCTCACATAATTGCAATTTCACATTTATTATTCATGAGACCGAGCTCGATCACCGTGATTTGAAGAGATTGGTTCAAAAATGGTGTTTCTTTCTCTCTATATTATATAGTCGTGTGTGTTGTGAGGTATAATTATTAATATTATAAATCTCTATAGAATAGATCTTCTTAAAGATAATCATGTTATTTATTTTATCTGTGATGAAAGATTCTAAAAATTTCTTTTTCTCATAATTTTCAACTAAGGCAATTACTGCCTGTGTAAACTATCTTCCTATGGCTTTCATTCTGCTACTTTCTAAATTTCAAACTAGCACTTCACAATCGAATCTATGACTCAATTTAGTGGTAGTGAGGAGCTGGGACAGACACACATGAAGACACACTATATGTAATTTTATTTTTGTGTGATGTCTTATAATAAAATGGTTTCAGATGTGTACGCTGAGTGCAGATGATAGAAGCATCAACCTAAATACTCTTTTTATCTGCGTAAGATATGAGAATTTCTTCGTGTGTGATAGAGGGCAGTTATGAATTATTGGTTAATCTAGCCGTTTTTGTGAGAGAGAGACTTCGATCCTCTCAAAATCTCACTTTATACATTATTCCACATTTTTTACTCTCTCTATTTAGGAGGTCACTCGCAGATATACAATGTCTAATAGGGTATTCATATTTATTATAAAATTCTTTATCAATATCAGAACAAGTGCTCATGGATCAATAAATACCACGTCTGTAAATTCAAATGCTCTTCTCAATGTAGGTAACTATACGTCAGAAAGGATAGCAGATTCTCAACGAATTCTTAATTGAAACTAGTGAATGCAGATGAAATTAGAGGCTACTCCGATGTGATTAAGACAGAGTATATATAATGTTCTCTGTTAAGTTTAACAATCAAGAGGTATTTTTAATTTGTCATATTTTATGAATGGTATTTTGTTAGGCACAATTTTGCCGTATAGATAATTCCAACTCACCATTACCTCCCCAAGAAACTCATACTCATAATGAATCCGATTCATCTTCACCAATGTGGGAATCATTAAGCCTGAAAGACTCAGCTTCATAATCATTCCATGAACCACTCACTCCTAATGACCCTGATTCACCTTTAAACCATTTATCAATGATCTACACATAGTGCCTGTTGATAAAAGGGTAATAATATCTGTGAGATTAGAGACTTATAATATATATTATTTTTATCGACACTGCTGGCTCACTAATGAACAACAATATAATGAATATATCTACTATTTATTAACACATTTATGCATGGAATTAAAGCACCGTATGCATATTTTCGATGAAACTTAATATTCAGATTGCTAAATAAAAGAAAAATTCAATCTTATTAATATATATAATATAAGTTAATATATATATATATAGAGAACTATAATAGAATATATATATATATATATTACGATAGTGAGTATATATATAATAATATATAATATATAATATTATAGTATATAGTTATATATATATATAGTTAATATATATAGTATATGTTATTATTATTATTATATATAGTATTATATATATAATATATATATATCATATATACGTATATATATATATATATATATAGTATATATATATATATTATACTTATATAGTATATATATAATATATATATATATATATATATAAATATATATATTAGGTATATAATATATATATATATATATATATATATAGTCATACTATAAAGTTATATTTATATATATTATTAGTATTAATATATATATATATATATATATATATATTATTAGTAATATATATATACATTTATATATATAATATAATAGTATACTATATATATATATAGTATACGTTAATATAAATATATATATATATATATACGATAAATAGCATATATTTTATTCCAATAATAAAATATTTTATGTTTATTTTTACATATTTAAAGTAATTGTAAAAATTACTAGATGGTGTTGGTGATTGATAATACAAAAAAAAAAATCACGTCATTACGCGGAAAAGAAAACTCACTCGTAGAAGGGGGTTTTCAACCCCTCCACCAGAGGAAGAGAAATTTTGAAAATTTACTTCATACGAATCGAACCGCTTTGATAACGCAGCTTCACCTCCTAAAATTTAATATTCCAAATTCTCTTTCTTTTTAATTTCTTTATATTTAATTTTCCAAATTACCAAATGGATTTGCCAGTTTTTGATATTTAACAGAGTGTACGAAAATTAAATTAGTTTAAATGTATAAATTTTTATTTTTTTTTAAATCCGCGGTCGTTATATATATATATATATATATTACTATTATAGTCACTATTATTATAATATTATATATATATATAAGATATATAATATAATATTATATTATATTATCTATAATATATATATATATATATAATATATATATTATATATATATACTATATTTTAAGAAAACTTTACTAAAAATATTCATTAACCGGAGATAATTGATTATGAAAGGATCAATGCGCCTTCCAACTATAAGGAGAAAACTTTAAAAGTATCAACATCCTCTTAAAGCTAAGATCTCAGGAACTGGCCAAAATCAGATATTAATTTCCTTATATGGAATTTTAAGTTAACAACCGCCTTTAACTCCCTTCTATGTATTGAAATGTGAAATTTTGCATTTCCCACTTTGCGTTTTGATCCCTCCGCCTAAGGAATACTCTAGTGCGTCTCTCTCTCTCTCTCTCATCATCTCTCTCATCTATCTCTCTCTCCTCTCTTTTTTTCTCTCTCTCTCTCTCATTCTCTCTTCTCTCTCTCTCTCTCTCTTCGCTTTCCTCACATATACAAGTGTCTCTCCCAAAATGGAGAAATTATAATAAAGCTCCCTTTAAGATAATGACTTTTTCAATTTCCACTAATTCAAAAAAAAAAGTGTAATTAGGGAGAAAATATGATTAGTAGTTTTTTTACTACTATAATTCATCATTCACAAAATTTTAATAACTGTAAAACAAACGTACTGCTTTTATTATTAGTAATTAATATTATTATTATTATTTTAGTTTTCATAATTTTAAGTGCTAATTTTTCTTTAACTAATGGTCTTGAAGATATAATTTTTGTTTCGTAATTGTTGATAACTAAATTGATTAGTGTTCAGACATACAGCTTGGAAACTATGAGAGAGAGAGAGAGAGAGGATGAGAGTGAGAGAGAGAAGAGAGAGAAGAGAGAGAG
>JABUQX010017859.1:37500-50000 GCA_015478945.1 Trachelipus rathkii
AGTGAGCAAACTCATATGTCACATTAAATAAGTAAAATAATATACTAATGCTAGACACAAGTAGCAACTATAATGTTAAAAATATATAAACAGATTTCTTTTAGGACAGTGGATACATTTAACGCAACAAATAAACAAAAATACTTCGATCTCGCTGAGTAGGAAAATAATCCGAAAGCAAAATTTCTCAAACTTGTAGCAGTGTAGCACTATGATATTTTTTACTAGCTTGGAAAAAGATCTGTTGTTCTAAGTGAACACATCATAAGTAAAATAATTTACTAACGATAAAGCATGTAGAAAAAAACTATTATGTTAAAAGTACATAAACAGATTTGTTTGATGACACTGAACCATCCAACCCAATAAATAAACAAAAATTCTTAACGGACTTGCTTTCAATGGACTTGATCCATGGTCTATAAATCTTCGGCGTTCTTCTTCTTCTTCTTCTTCTTCTTCTTCTTCTTCTTCTTCTTCTTCTTCTTCTTCTTCTTCTTCTTCTTCTCCTTTTTTCCTTCTTTTCATTTTCTTCTTCTTCTCTCTCTCTCTTTCTTTCTTCTGTTCTTCTTTTCTCTTTCCTTTTTTTTCCTCTTGCTCCTCTTCTTTTCCTCTTTTCTTTTCCTAATTCTCCTTTTCTTTTCTCTTCTTTTCTCCTTTTCTTCTCTTTCCTTTCCTTTCTTTTTTCTTCTCTTGTTGTTTCCATTCTTCTTCTTCCTTTTCTTTCTTATTCTTTCTTATTTTCCTCTTCTTCTTTCTTTCTTCTCTTTTTCTTTTCTCTTCTCTTCTTCTCCTGGTTTTTTTCTTTTTTTCTTTCTTCTCTTTTTTTCTCTTTTCTCTGTCTTCTTTTCTCTTCTTTTTCTTTCTTCCTTCTTCTTCTTTCTTCTTTCTTTCTCTTTTCTCTTTCTTCTCTCTTTCCTTATCAACACTGATTATTCAAGCTTGCTCCACATTTTGTTTCTTGCATTTTCCCCTTCTTCCTTGATTAATTCTATTCTATGTAGTCTTCTCCTGGCGTTTTCCTCACTTCTCTATATCCTTCACTTCCTGTGCTACTTTCTCTTTCACTGCTTCTCTTTGTCCTTTCTTACTATCTTTCTTCCTATTTCTTTTATTATCTTATCCTTAGATTGATCCTTGATTATTATTTCTATTTTTTTTTTCTTTTCTTTCTCTTTACCTTTCTTTTCTTGCCCTCCGCCTCTTCTGTCTTCTCTTTTTTCTTGTCTCTGCTTTTATTCTCTTTTTTCCTTTTCCTACTTGTCTTCTTTTTTTCCTTTTTGTCTTTTCTCTCTCTTTTTTTTCCTTTCCCTTTTCTTTTTCTCCTTTTCTCTCTTCTCCTTCTTCTTTTTCTTCCTCCCTCTTCCTCCTCTCTTCCTCTTTCTTCCTCCCTTCAACTTATTCCTCTTTCTTCCCTTTCTCTTCTCTCCTTCCCCTCTTCTCTTCTTCCCCTCCTTCTCTCTTTTTCTTCTTATCTCTCTTTTTCTTTCCTTTTCTTTTTTTTTCCCCTCCTTTCATATTTTGTGACTTTTCTTTTTCTTTTCTTTTTCTTTTTTCTCTCTATTCTTTTCCCCTCTTTCCTCTTCTTTTTCTTCGCATTTCTCTATCTTCTTCCTCTCTTTCCTCTCTCTCTTTCGTCTCTTTCTTCTTCTTTTACTTTCTTTCTTCATCTTTTTTTCCTCTTCTTGTTTCTTCCTGGTATCCTTTCTTTCTTTTCCTTCTTTTTTCTCTTCTATATACTTCTTTCTTTCTTTTTCCTCTTTTTCTTTCGTGCTTGATTTTCTCTCTCTTTTCTTGCTTACTCTCCTTTTCTTTTCCTTTTTTTTCTCCTTTCTTTTTTTTCTTTCTTCTTTTTCTCTTCTTCCCCTCTGCTTCTTTTTGTGCTTCTTCTTCTCATTTTCTTTCTCTCTAATTCTTTTCCTCTTTTCTCTTTCCTTCCTTCTTTGTTCCCTTAGTTCATTCTTCTTCCCTTCTCCTCCTTCCTACCTTTCTTCTTCATTTCTTGCATTCTATATAAATATTATTCTTCTACTTCTTCTTCTTTTAAGTTTATTTGCCGTTTTTTTCTCCTCTTCTTTCTTCTCTTTTCCTTCTACTTTCTTTCTTTTTTTCCTTTCCTCTTCTTCTTTCTTTGCTCTTCTTTCTTTCTTTCCTTCTTTTTCTTTCTCTTCTTCTTCTTTCTTCCTTTCTTTTTTCTTCCTTCTCCTCTCTCCTCTCTTCTCTTCCTCTCTTCTTTCTTCTTCTTCTCTTCTTCCTTCTTTCTTCTTTCTCCCTTTTCCTTTCCCTTTTCCTTTTTCTTTCCTTCTCCTTTTTCTTTCTTCTTTTAGCTTTTTCCAATATTTCTATCTACTTTTTTCTTTCTAATCACCCTTTTTCTTTCTTTTTCTTCTTATTTTCTCTTTTTTCTTCTTCTCTATCAGTTTTTGTAATCTTTCTTTTCCTATTTTCTTCAACTTCTCTTTTTTTTCCCTTTCTTTCTTTCCTCTCTTTCTTTCCCTCTTTCTCTTTCCCTTTTTTCTTTTCCTCTCTCTTTCTCTTGTCTTGTCTTTTTTTTCTCTTTTTTCCCTTTCCTTTCTTTTTTCTTTTTTTTTTTTTCTTCTCTCCTTTTTTTTCTCCTCCCTCTTCTTTCTTTTTTTTCTTTTTTTTTTTTTCTCTTCCCCTTCCTTTTTTCTTTTTCCTTCTTCCTTCTCGTTTTTTTTTTTCCCTCTTTTTTTCTCTTTTTTTCCTCATCTACTTTTCTTTCTTTTCTTTCTTCTTCTATTTCTTTCTGTCTCTTTTCGTCACCCTTTCCCTTTTCTCTCTGTTTTTCTTTTTCTTTTTTCTTCTCTTTATCTGTTCTTCATTCTCTGTCTTTATTCTCTCCTTCTCTTTCTTTCTTCTCTTTTTTCTTCTTCGTGTGTGTGTCTTCTATCTTTGCTTTTCTTCTCTATCTCTTTCTTTTTTTCTCTTCTTCCTGTTTTTTTCTTCTCTTTTTTCCTCTCTCTCTTTTCTTCTGTTTCCTTCTTCTTTTGCTATCTGGTCTTTCTTCCTTTTCTTCTTTTGTATTCTTTCCCTTTCCATGTTCTTTTTTTTCTTCTATTTTTCTTCTTTTTCTTCTTTTTCTTTCCTTTGTCATTTTTTTTTCTTCCTCTTTCTTCTTTTTTTTTCTCTTTTGCGTTCTTTTTCTTTTTTTTTTGTCTTCTTTTTTTTCCTTCTTCTTCTCTTTCCTTTTCCTCTCTTTCTTTTTTCTTCTGCTCTCTTTCTCTTTTCTCTTCTTCCTTTTTCTCTCTTCTTTTCTTTTCTTCTTCTTTCTCTTCCTCCCCTCCTTCCCGCTTTGTCTCTTCCCTTCTTTCACTCCCTTTCCTTCTTTTTTTTCCCTCCCTTCTTCTTTCTTCTTTTCTTCTCTTTTCTTTCTATTCTCGGCTTCTTTATTTCTTTTTTTCCTTTTTTTCTTCTTCTTCCTTTTTCTTTTTCTCTTTTTTTTTCTCTCTTCTCTTTTTCTTCTTTCTTTTTTTCCTTTCTCTTTCTCTCGTCTTTTCTTTTCCTTTTTTTTTCTTTGATTTTTTTCGATTTCTTTCCTCTCTTCTCTTCTTCTATTTCTTTTTTCTTTTCTCTTCTCTTTCTCTTCCTCCTTAATTTCCTCTCTTTTCCTCTTTTTCTTCTCCCCTTCTCTTTCTTTCTTTCTGATCTCCTTTTTCTTCTTTCTTCTCCTTTCTTTTCTTTTCCCTTCTTTTCCTTTTTTCCTCTTCTTCTTTTCTTTTTTAAGTCTTCATATTTCGTTTTTCAAAGTTTTCTTTTCCTTCTTCTCTCTCTTTTTCTCCTCTTTAATCTATATTCCCATCCTTATTTTTTTTCCTATCTTCTCTCTTTCTCTCTTTCTTCCTCTTTTTTCTCTTTTCTTTCTCTTTTCTCTCTTCTCTCTTTTCTCTGCTCTTTCTTTTTTCTTCTCCTTTTTAAATACTTTCCCTTTAATCTTAATCTTTATTTTTCTCTCTCTTCTTTTTCCTCCTCTTTCTTTTTCTTTCTTCTTTTCTTCTGGACTTCGTTTCTCTCCATTTATTGTCAACTCTAACTTTTCTCTTCTATCTTCTTCTTCTTCTTCTTTCCGTGAGAGCTCTCTCTCTCCTTTTCTTCCTTTCTTTGTTCTTTCTTTCTTCTTCTTTTTGCTTTCTTTTATCTTTATTTTTAATCTTTCCTTCTTCTCTTCCAATCTCTTCCCTCTTCCTTTCTTTCTCTTTTTTCTTTCTTTTTTCTTCTTTCCTTTTCCTCTCTTTTTCTTTTCCCCTTCTTTTTTCTTCTTCTCTTTGTCCTTCTTTCTTTTTTTTTTCCTCTTTCCTTCCTTATTCTATTTTTCTTTTCTTTCCTCTTCTCTCTCTTCTCTCTCTTTATCTCGCCTTGTATGTCTCTCTATCACTTATTCTCTTTCACTTGTATATGTCTTCTTTTTCTTCTCTGTCTTTTTCTTCTTTTCTCTTCTTTTTCCTTTTTCTTGTTAGGTTCTTTTTTTCTTTTCTTTCTGACTCTCTTTTTCTTTCTTCTTTCCTTTTTTCTCTTTCTTCTTCTTTTTTTTTCTGCTTTCCTATTTTTTCTTCTGTAGTTTCTCTCTCTTTTCTTTTTCCTGTCTTTTTCCCTTTCGCTCTTTTTTTCTCTCCCTCCCTTTCTTTCTCCCTCTCTTTCTTTTTTCTCTTCCTCAGTTTCTTTCTCCCTCTCTTTCCTTTTTTCCTCTCACTCTCTTTCTACACTTTCCAGCCTAATCTCTCTTTCTACTTTTGAAACTTATTTCCTTTCTTTTCTTTTTTCTTGCCTCTTCTTCTCTTTCTTTTTATGTTTCTCTTTTCTTTCTTTTTTCTTTTTTCTTTTTTTCTTATTTCTTCTCCATATTAATGGTCGCTCGAAATCTTTATGATTGGCTTTACTGTCTTTCTTCCATTTTCTGTTTTTCGTGTTTGTTCTTTTTTCCTTCTCTTTTTTCTCCTTTCTTTTCTTCCTCTTCCTCTTTTCTTCTCTTCCTTCCTCTCTTTCTTCCTCTCTTTTTTCTTTTTCCACCTCTGCTTTTTCTTTTTCTTCCACTTTTCTATGTATTTTCTCTCTACTTCCTATTTTTCCTTATCTTTCTTCTTTATCTACGTTTCTTTCTCGCTTTACTTTATTTTTGACGTTCATCATTTCTTCTCTATCTTGAGCTCCTTTTTCTTTTTTTTTCTTTCTTTTCTTTTATTTTCTTCTCTATTTTCCTTTTTTTTTTTTCTTTCTCTCTTTTTTTTCTTCCTTTCCTTTCCTTTTTTTTTTCTCCCTCTCTTCCCTTTCCCTTTTACTTCTCTTTTTTTCTTGGTGATACCACTTTTGTCTCCTCTTTTCTTTTCTCTCATATTCTTTATCTCTCATTTCCTTTTTCTCTCTCTTCTTCCGTCTTCTTTCTTTCTTCTTTCTATCTTCTTTCTTCTCTGACCATTCTTTTCCCCTTCTTTATTCTTCTTCTCTCTCTTCTCAATTCTTTCTCTCCTTCTTCTTTTCTCTTTCTCTTCCTCTTTCTCTCTCTTTTCCTTCTTCTTTTTTTTCTCTTTCCTTCTCTCTCTCAATTTTTATGTCTTTTATTTTCTTACTTCTTTCTTTCTTTTTTCTTTTATTCTTCTTCTTTCTCTTTTCCTTTTTCCCGTTTTTTCCTCTTTTTTTTCTTTCTCTTTCTTTTTTCTAATCTTTTCTTTCTTCTTTTTCCCTTTTTTTTTTTTCTTTTTTTTCTATTCTTCTTCTTTCTTTCCATTTACTTTACCTTTTCTTTCTTTTAACCTCTTAAGCTTCTTTTACTTTCTCTCTTTTTTCCTTTTCTTCTTTTTTCCTGTTTTCTTCTTTTTCTTTTCCTTCCTTGTTTCCTTCTTCTCCTTCTTTTTTTTTTTTTTCTTCTTCTCTCATTTTCTTTGTTTTCTCCTTCATTATCTTCTATATATGTTTCTTACTTTATTTTTCTTGCTTCTTCTTTTTTTTTTGTTTCTTCTTTTCTTTTTCTTCCTTTTTTTCCCTCTTTCTTCTTCCTCTTTCTTTTCCTTCTTCTCTTTCTTCTTCTTCTTCTCTTTTTTCTTCTTTTTTCTCTCATTTCTTCTTCCCCTCTCTTCCCTCTCTCTTTTTTCTTTTCTTCTTTCTTTTCTCTCCTTCCTTTCTCCTTCCTCCTTCTCACTGCTGGTTCTTTTTTTCTTCTCTCTTTTTTCTCTTCCTTTCTCTTTCTTTTTTCAATTTCTTCTTTTTTTTTTCTTCTTTTTTTTTTTTCGTTTTTCTTCTTCTCTAATTTCTTCTTTCTTTTTTCATCTTTCTCCTTCTTCCTTTTTTCTTCTTTTTCTTCCGCTGTTTCTTCTTTTTTCCTTTTTTCCTTTTCTTTTCTTTTTTTGTCTTTCTTTTTCCTTTTTTCCTGTTCTCCTGTTTCTCTTTCTGTTCTCTTTTCTTTTCTTTCTCTTATTCTATTTCTTTTTTTCTTTGGTCCTTTTCTTTCGCGTCTCTTTCCTTCTTTTTTTTCTCTTTTTTTTTTATGTCTTTTTCATAATTCTTATCTTTTTAATTTTTCCTGATTTTCTTATCTTTCTCCTTCTTCTTTTTTCTCTTTTCTTTTTTCTCTTTTTTTCTTTTTTTCTTTCCCTTCCTTCTTCTCTATTTTTTCTTTCTCTTAACATGTTTCAACTTTTTCTTCTTCTCTTTTCATGTGTGTGTGTTTTTGTTTTTCTTTCTTCTTTTTTTTTCTTCTTTCTCGTTTTCCCTCTTTCTTCTCTTCTCTTTCTTTTTTCTTTTTTTCCTATGTATTTTTATGCAGTTGTGAGCGGTGTTATTATCGGGTCTAATCTTAATAACTTCTTTTGACTGATTCTTATACTATATATTTCATCCACTTTCTTGTGGTGATGTGTAGTGCAGCTTAGGGTGATATATTGTTATGCTTCTCTGCGCGTTCACATTCTCTTGTGTTTACTGTGATTCTATACATATATCTTGTTATCAGTCACTTGCCATTTATTACTTATTTTCTCTCTCCTCTTCCCTCTTTCTTCTCTTTCTCTTTCTCTTTTATTCTTCTTTCTCCATCCTAATTTGTTTTTGTTCTTATACAACAATTAAGATTCTTTTCTTGCTCTCGTCGTTTTTTTTTCCTTGCTTGCTCTTTTTTTCTTTTTTTTGAGGGATGAGGGGTTTGCTTGATTTTCTTCTTTCCCTTCTTATTCATTCTTCATTTATTTCTCTTCTTCTCTTTTTTCTTTCTTTCCTTTATCTTTTTCTCTTAACTTCTCTCTTCTTTCTCTTTATCCTTTCCTCTTCTCCTCTTTCTCTTTTCTATTTACCTCTCTACTTTTTTATCTTCTTCTTTTCCTTCTTCCCTCTTCTTTTTCTTCTTTCTTTCTTCTCTTCTCTCTCTTCCCCTCCTGCTTTTGTTCTTTTTTTCTTTTTCTTTTTTCTTCTTTTAATATTATCGCCATTCTTGTTTCTTGTCTGAAGTGGTACCTCTCTTTCTTTTCCTTTGACATTTGCTTAAAGCTTAGTCATTATACTCTTCTTCTTTCTCCTTTTCCTTAGTCTTTCTTTTTCTCTTCCTCTTCTTTTCTTTTACTTCCTTTTTTTTTCTTTTCTCTCTCTTCTTTTTTTTTTTCCTTTCCCTTTCTCTTCTTTTCTCTTTTTTCTTCTCTTTCTTCTTCCTCTATTATCTATTTATGTCTTGGTTTAGATCTCTTCTTCTTCCTCCTTCTTTTCTTTCTTTCTTTCTTTCTTTTCTTCTTTTCTCTCTCTGTCTTTCTTTTCTCTATCCTTATTCTTCTCTTTTTTTACTTACCTTTTGTTCTTTCTTTAATCTCCTCTTCTTTCTGGTCTCTTCGCCGGGGAGGGTCGGCGGCTCTTTGACTTGATTCACGGAGGTGGTGCGCGGGATTGGTTCTTCTCTCCCCCTTTTGTCTTCCCTCCTCATATATATATATATATTTTCTTCTTCTTCCCTCCTTCTTCTTCTTCTTTTCTTCTCCGTCTTCCTTTTCTTGTTCCTTCCGTTTTGTCTTCTTATTCTTCTTCTTTTTTTCTTGTCCTTTTCTTTTCTTCTTTCTTTCTTTCTATTTTTTTCTTCCTTTATTTCCCCTCTTCCTCTTTTTTCTTTCTTATCACCTACTCCTTTTATTTCCTTTTCTCTTGATTTTCCCTTCGCTCTCCTTCCCCCCCTCCTTCTACTCCTCTCTCTCACTCCCCCTCCTGTCTCCCTTCCTTCTTCCCCCTTCCTTCTTCTCTTCCCTCCTCTCCTCCCTTCCCCCCCTCCTTCTCTTCTTTCTTCCCCTTGTTCTTCCCTCCTCTTTTTCTCTCTCCCTCCATCTCTTTTCTTTCCTCCTCCCCTTTCTCCTCTTTCCTTCTTCTCTTCTTCCCTCCCCTCCTCTCCTTTCCTTCCTCTCCCTTCTTCCTCCCTCCTTTTCCTCTCCTCTTCCTGCCTAGGTGAATCACTTTCTCTTCACTCCTCTTTCCTTCTCTTCCCCCTTCTCCTCTCCTCCCCTTGCCCTCCCCCCTCTTCTTCCCCTTTCCCCTTATCCCCTATGCTTCTTCTCCCCCCTACTTCTCTTCCCTTTCCTTCTCCCCTTTCTCTCTTCTCCTACCTCCTCTCCTCCCCTCCCCTCTTCTTTCTTTCTTTTTCTTTTTCTTTTCTCCTCCTTTCTTTCCCCCCTTCTACATTATTCTCCTCTCTTCTCTTTCCTCTTCATTTCTTCTCCTTCCTCTTTCCCTCTTCTTTTTTCTTTTTTCTTTCTCTTTTTCTTTTCTTTCTATCTTTTTTTCTCCCTTCTTTTCTTGGCATTTCTTCTTCTCTTATAATTGCTCATTCCTCTCTTTTCCTTCTAACTCTTTTCTTCTCTCTCTCTTCAATTTACTTACCTCTCCTCTCTGTCCCTTCACCGTGATTTTTTATTCTTTCTTCTCCATACTTATTTCCTTTTATTTCCTTTCTCCTGCTTTCTCCTCATTACTCCTCTTCCTTCCTTTTTTCTTATTATTTCTCTTTTAAACCTCTCTTTCTCCTATTCTTTTCCTTTTTTTTTCTATTTCCTTTCTACCTGCACTATTTCTTTTTCTCCCTTCTTATATTTCTTCTTCTCCCTTCTTCTGTCCTTTCTTTTTCTCCATGGTTGTCTCTCATCTTTCTTTCCTTTTCTCTTTTTTCCGTTTCTCCTTTCTCTTCTCCTTTTTCTTCTCTTCTCCTTTCCTTCTTCTTCTTCTTCTTTTTGTCTTCTTTTTCTTCTGCTGCCTTTCTTTCTTTCTTTCTCTTTTTCTTCCCCTTCTCTTTCCTCCTTTCTTTCCTCTTTCTCTCTCTTCTTCTCTTCCGCTCTTTCCTTCTTGCTTTTTATTTTTCTCTTTTCTCTCTGTCTAATAACTAAAGTTTACTTGCCTACCCATATTGTTCTTCTTTTCTCTTTTTTTCTCTTTCTTCCTTTTTTTCTTTTTCTCCTTCCCTTTTTCTTTCTTCCTTCTCTTTCTTGCTTCTTTTCTTCCTTCTTTCTGTTTTCTTTCTTCCTTGTTTTCTGTTTTCCTTTTCCCATTCTGTTCTCTGTTTCCTCGCTCTTTAACATACCACTGTCTTCTAGTCCTCTTTTTCTCTTTTTTCACTTTCCTCTTTTCTCCTCTTGCTTCGACCCTTTGTTGAGCTCTTTACTCCAAGCTTTCCATTTTTCTTCTTTCTTCTTTCCCTCTTCATCGCCCCTCTCTTTAGTTATTTCTTTTGATCTCTTTATATATTTTTCTCTCTCCCTACTTTTCTTTTTCTTCTTCTTTTCTTCTTTCTTTACTTTCCCTTTTCTTATCTCTTTCCCTCTTTAGTTCTGCTCTTTTTCTTCAACATAATTTTCTCTTATCTCTTCAACATTTCTTCCCATTTCTCTGTATCACTTCCTCTTCTTTCTTTTCTTTCCTTCTTTCTTCCTTCCTCTTCTTTTCCCTTCTCTTCTTCTTCCTCTCTCCTTCTTTCTCCTTCCTCTTCTTCTCTTCCCCTCCCTCTTTCTCTTATTTCTTCCCCTTCTTTTCTACTTCATCTCTTTCTTTTTCTCTCTTTCATTTTATTTCTTTTCCTTTCTTCTCTGCTCGTTTTCTTTTTCTTTTTTCTTTCCTTTCCTTCTTTTCTTATTTTATATTTCTTCCTCTCTTCTTCTCTTCTTCTTCTTCTTCTTTTCATTTTCTTCAAGAAAAAGAAAGAGAGAGAGAGAGAGAGAGAGAGAGAGAGAGTGGAGGTCAATGTATACCAGCAATATATTTATTATTTTTGAATCTTTTGGACTTTGATAAGCGTATCTATTTTGAAAAAATATAAATATAAATTTTTAAAATAGGAGTGGGAGAATATTTCTGCATTTTCCTTTCAAAATTCAACATATCTTTCAACAGCAGACTTACTATCAATCTACCTATTCATCTGTCTATATATCAAAAAATACACATACATACAAACAAACACAAACATACTTATATACTCTTATTTGCATATGTATGCAGCAAACCTGCATGCAGATTACTTTAAAATTAGTATTGCCAAAAAAAGAAAAAAAAAAGAAAAAAAAAGAAAATGGGATTAATTTATTGCTTAATATTTTTTTAAAACTAAGAATGAATTAAAATAGTGGTCAGAAGACATAAATATTTTCGGAGAATCAATAACAAGTTCTTGTTATTCTGGTTTGATTTACGTTACACTCAGACATAAACACAAATATTATCACATACACACACACACATAAACGTAAAAACTCGCACACACCCATATATATATATAATATATATATAGGCTAATATATAGTATAGATTATAATATAATTATAGAGGCTGTTGGAGAAAAGTAATTTATATATTAAATAATAATTATTAATGAGTATAATATATATATTATATTTGTTTTGTTAGAGGAGTATACGAAAGATATTAATAGGTATTTCTCTTACTGCATAGTGTATATAATATATATATTATGTCGATTTACCAATAGGGAGTACTATGAAATATTACTATATATATTATAGTTGTGGGTCGTTCTTCGATGAACAATTTTTTTGATTGACTCATTTATAGTAATGAGAGATCTAAAGATTGTTCTTTAAAAATGAGTCACTGCTCACTACTCATTAAATTCACCAAAAAATATTTGAATTCACAATACTGAGCTATTATGTGTGATGTACAAGATTCTGGGAAATGCGATAAAAAGTTGCATTGACATCTTTTAAATTCCACAATTTTATTACCAACCTCTTTTTAATTTTGCTACCCTTTTTTAAATTTATTAACGATAGAGCTGGTAGTCGGGAAGCGTCGTAGACCGGAGTGGCAAATAATTAACCAGCTTCGCAACCCTGGCTGAAACATATACCATCAGATTCAAACAAAAATTATGCATTAGTGGTGCTTAAAACAAATCTTTACGAACAAGAATTGTCTTCTGTGAGGGGTTTTTGCCTTCCAAGCCTTAAAGCTATATGTTACATATATATCTGTTATAATTAAGTTTGATATTTCTACTATATATATAAGTAATATATCGTTATTAGTATATATATATATATAATAATAGTATAATAATATGATATATATACTCATACTATATTGAATAAATTAATTCGGCCTTATCTATATATAACTACTATACTACCACCATAATATGTAATCTCCCTCTCTGAGTTTCATCACCATATCTCCTAGTGCTTGTTAGATAGATCCTGTCAAAGTGTTGGCTCCGTCACAGGAACTCCCCTCCCGACGATACCCAGCCTTCTTCAAATAGTGCCGTCCTTTTCACATTCTCCATCGTTTCTCCCTTCGACGTAATTGCTTCTTCCACAGCATCCTTTCCAGTCACTTTTTCTTGGTACATATCCCACTCTCCCGGTCTACGTTCACGATTAAGGTCTCACCAATGTTAAAGGTAGTCTTCGGACGCGGTATCTTAAGTCCTCCATCTCTTCTGCACATGACCTAAACCATCTCCGCTTGTATTCTTTCAATACATTCCATTATTGGGCGGGACTCGAGCTCTTGCTCTTATTATGACGTTCAATGATCTATACTCTGAGTCCTCTCAGCGTTACTCCTTCTTATTAATCTTAAACGAACTCCATTTCCGCTAGCTTCTATGTTTGACTCATTCTGCATCGTTGTTAAGTACCCAACATTCCGACCGTATAAGGTTAATATTGTGCGTAACGTAGAAGCTAATGTGTTTTTCATGTAAGAAATATATGTCACTTTTAACCTGTACTGGCACTCCTGCTTTTGTGCTATTGCAATCAATGGGATACAAAAATTCCAACATATACTTTAATACTCTTTTGTTATTGCTTTCGCTCAGGTTTTCTCGTAAATCTTTTATCGCATCAACCTTTCTAACCATGAATGATTATGTACTACCGGATAGAGCTACTTGAAATCTGCTGCGTTATGTTTTAACGTGTTACCTTCCCTCCATATTCTCCGCTGGGTTCTTCTCGTTGTTCGATATCAGTCGTGTGATTCTCCGTCTGTCTCCACTTAGAGTATATATT
>JABUQX010017859.1:60000-65000 GCA_015478945.1 Trachelipus rathkii
TGAGCGTACCGACGTTATTGGTGTTTAGATATTCCATTCATTCTGTGAACGTAGATGCGTGAAGAAAATCTTCCTAACGGCGCGACTGCGCTGATATATTTTCATTTCTTCTCATATGATCTTGTATGTAGCGTTTGATCATGCAAACCTCAAGCTGCCCAGAATTATTAGTGATGAATTTTTCTAGTTATTTTTTTCAAGCAAAGTTTAATGAATAATCAAAAGACTGAGCTGGAAAATTTGTGCACCTGCGCACCAGTAAAATTTGTATCGATAATTATAAAATGTCTTTTCTTTCAGTCTAAAGTTGTAATATTAAATTGTATTAATTTGTTAATTTTTTTATTTCAAAAATAATCCTGGCAAGGACTTACCGTTCAAAAACATCTTCTGATTTTCTGCATTCTTTGGACAGGATTACTCAAACTTTATTGCAGAAGCTCTTTTCAGCTGTTCAACGTCTTAGGCTGTCTTCATTGTGGTCTTTCAGTTTCTTTCTTTTATTTTTCTTCCTTTCTATTTTTTGAATACGTCCTAGATTGCTCAAAGTACTTCTTTACTGAAAACCAAGAATGAAAGCAAGATTGGTTAAAGAAACTTGCTTCATATTAATTTTTTTACTTTATAATTATTTTTAATTATTTTTTTTTGTTTTTTTTTGTTTTCCTTTTCTTTTTTTTTTTTTTTTTTTTTTGTAAAATCAAAACTCAGCATTTAATGCACGGAACACGCGCAAGCTCCATGTAGAATACATTCAATATATATTGACATGTACGCATACACACGCATGCAATACATGCACACAAATATAGTATATATATATATATAATAAATATAATATATATATATAAATATATAATATATGTATATATAAATATAATATATAGATATAATAATATATAATATATAATATATATATATATATAAATATACATAAATATATATTATGAATTATTATTATTATTATATTATTATTATTAATCATATTATTATATTATTATATATTATTATTATTTATATTATGTATGTATTATTATTAATTATTATTAATTATTATTAATTCATTATTATAATTATTATTATTATTATATTAATTATTATTATATTATTATTATTATTATTATTTTATTATTATTATTATTATTATTATTATTCTAATTATAAATGCAATTATAATTATAGATAAATTATAATTATTCTAGCTATTATTAAATAAATCCCTTTTATTATTGATTATTATAATTGATTAATCCTGCAGGTATTATTATATTATATTGATTTTATTATATTCAGTTTTAAATAAAATTCAGTTCAAACCGTGCAGGCTTGTTTAATAAAGTAAATATAATAGTACAATTAACATCATCAGATACATTCTAATTGACGAAATCATCATTTAATAAAGTATTAATAAAGCATATAGGACGAAGCGAGATCAGTAAGGAAGATGAGTAGAAACTAATTAAACTGTTATAGCAAAACATCTATTTTGAGATTGAGATCTCCTCCGTAGACAACAACAACAAAACAAGTATTAATGTTCGTTCATATCGAAAAAAAAAAGTTTTTTTTTGGGCTTCAACAGTTGTAAACACAAAGTCAAGTTGAAACTTGTAGGTTCAGATGGTTGGAAGCGCAGTGTGGATTAAGTTTCGACAAATAGTTGAGGGCTGCGTTATATTACGTGCGCAACTCTGTTTGTTTTGTTTGTGAGTGTGTTTACGTAAAACATTAGCTGTGCCGCAAAATTTGGAAAAAGGGAAGTCTGCATTAAAAGAACAACCAAGAATGCCAATAAACAAGTATTTGTGATTGCAGGTGTATTATTGTTATTATTATTATTATTATATATTATTATATTATTATTATTATTAATGTATTGTTATTTAATATATGTATTATATTATTATTATTATTAATTTGATTTTTTATACTTATATTTATTATTATATTATATTTTAGCTCTGTTGTAATTATTCTATCTTTTTCTACAATTACTAAAACTGCTATTCTAAGCTATAATAATATAAAGAATAATAATATCAATAATCAATAATAATAAAATAATAATAATGAATATGAATAATAATAATAAATAATAATAATAATGTAATGATAATAGAAAAATAATAAAATAATAATAATAAATAGATAGATGAATAAGTCAATAATAATATAAGAATAGATAATAATAATAATAGATAATAATATCAATAGACCTATATGACATCATTTACTAATAATATATAATGACATATTAATTTCAAATTCAAATTTCAAAAACTTTATTGCAGAGAAGAGAAAATTAGATAAATATTTTTTTTACATCGTTCAATATTAAAACTTCATTATAGCATTAATTAATAAGTAGCATAAAATAATTTCCCTTATTATCTGAAATGGGTCTATACTAATTGGCACAACAGTGTCTATGTCCCTTTTAAAGACCCGAATATAATTAATAAGTATAGAAAATGATGAATAATAAACAATAACCATAATAATAATAGATAGATAATGAATATATAATAATAATAATGAATAATAATAATAATAATCAAAATAATAATGAATAATAAAATAAAATAATAAAATAAAATAATAATATTATAATAATAATGAAATAATAATAGCATAACATAATATTTAATAACAGTAATAGATAATTAATAAAAACAGATAAAATAGTAATAATAAAATCAGTTATACTTACGAGTAATGTAGCCATACATCATTGTTCCTATACATAATGCCAACTCTAAATATATTGTCACAATACTAATAATTATGACAGTAATAGATAAATTAGATAATAATAGATTAATAATATAATAAAAAATAAAAGAATAATAAATAATAATAATAATAATAATAAAAATAATAATAAGTAATAATTAATAATATGATAATAATAACTAATAATAAAAAATAATTATTGGTCAATGAGAAAAAATATCAAATGTAATGATATACAATAACAAGTATATAAATAATCAATATAATAATATATTAATTAATAATAATTAATAATAATAATAATAATAATAATAATCATAATAAGTAATAATAATAAATAAATAATGAATAATAATAATAAATAATAATAATAATAAATAATAAGTAAAAACGAAGATGGTCATGTCCAGTATAATAATGATGAAAGAGAAGCTAGTTAATTCCTTTTGCTCAAGTGATAATGAAATAATAAATAATAAAAATAATGATAATAGTAGGATAAAATAATAATAAAATAATAATATAATAATAATAATAATAATAAGTAAATATAATATAATAATAATAATGATAATAAAATAAAATATATATAGTAGAGAACGGTAATGTCCAGCAATATTATGAAAAGAGAAAGCTTATTTAAATCCTTTTGCTGAAGTGAGACAGACGAGGGATTGCCGCCTCCAAGCCTCGAAGGGAGTTTCGTTCTTTTCCTTGAATGGTGATACAAAGTATATTCATGTGTGGAAGTCGCATTGACTTACTGCTCATTTTCGACCTTCTTGCGTCGTGGCATAAAGACGAATTACACGCCAGAACACGGACTTAAGCGCGGTATTTTGCTTTCAAAGGAAATTATTTGATTGGTAATGTAATTATATCCTGTACATGTAGGTGATTCTCTTCATATATATAAATAGTCGTCATGGTAATAATAATAATAATAATAATAATCAATCATAATAATAATAATAAAGATAATAATAATAATAGATAATATATAATAATAATAATAATCATAATAAGAATAATAATAATAATATAATATAATGAATAATAATAATATAATAATAATAAGAATAATAATAATAATAATAATAATAATTTAATAATAATAATAATCAATAATAATACATAATAATAATACATAATAATAATAATAATAATAATAATATAATAATAATAATATAATAAATAATAATACAATAATAATAATATAATAATTAATAATGAATAATAAAATAATAATAATAATAATAAATAATAAATAATAATAAATAATAATTAAATTAATAATAACTTATTATCTTTACTAAGTACGTATTTCCGTACGATTATTATGAAGTAACCATGGATTAGCCTACACACATTGGGTGAAATAAATATGAGCTGGTGTGCAAGGAATAATATAAACAGACCTATGGGTAATTATTGATTGATATACGTCCGTTATATGTTTTTTTTTATTATTTTGTTGTTATTGTCTGCTATTATTACTACAATTAATACTATCATCATTATTTAATTAAAAAGATCCAATAATAATAATAATGAAGTAAAATAATAATAATTAATATAATACTGATCTAATAATAATAATAATAATAATAATAATATAATAATAAGAATAATAATAATAATTAATAAAAAATAATAATCAATAATAATAGATAATAATAATAATAATAATATGATACTAACATTAAATTTGAGGTGGTGATAAACAGGATAAATTTTTTTACATAATAAATAGAAGTAAATGTGATTTAATAAAATCTTGACTTTTTTAAGCTCGTACGTTTGGCATTACGAGAGAGAAGTTGACGCCCTCGTGATACTTCTCTGAAATGCAAAAGGTTATCGTATAGGTTTACTGCAATCGTGGATGCCCATACAGAATAGGTTTTTTTTAGCCCTCCTAATTTGTCGGGATATGATAAGCTTTGTGTTAGGTATATACAGAAATCTGTGAACAAAAGGAAATATTAATACAGGAAGAATTGTTAACCCAAAAATATTATTTTTTACCCTACCTTAAATTCCTTCACGTTTTAACACTGAGAAGATACGTTTTCTTTCTTCCTTGCAAAATGTACGTTCTTGCTTACTTTATTATTTAATTTTAATATCTTACAATTTCATACCTCTCTTATCACCATTTTAATTATTGCTTAATTTCATATAATAACAATATATGAAAAAAAAACCAGTTTACATCAAAATTGCACGGATATAGAGCTCAATAAGGTCCGACATTGTAGTGT
>JABUQX010017859.1:72500-73562 GCA_015478945.1 Trachelipus rathkii
GGGGATAAGTTTTTATTTTTTTCTAACTTTAAAAAAATCTTTTTTTTTGAAAGAATACTCGCTTTGCGATTTAAGACAAAATATCGAAATATCGATATACCCGCCTAAGAAAATATCGCCAAGAAAATAATTCTGATATTGACAATTCCAAACATATCGACTATTTCGATATATCGATATTTTTTGGCCATCCTAATTTATATATATATATACTAATTAATATATTTAATTAATATATAGTATATATATATATTATATATATATAATATATATAATATACTATAATATATATATATATAATAGTATATAAGTAATATAATATGATATATATAATACTATATATGTATATATATATATAATATAAGTATATATATACTAATATATATATAATATTATATATAATATATATATAATATATATATATATATATATACTATAATATATATATATATATATAATGTATATATATAATATATATATATATATATATATATATAATATAAATATATAAGTAATATTAAAGAGAAATTAATAGTATATATATAATATACATATGATATAATATATATATATATATAGTATTAAAATTTTGGGTTTTAATAGTCAAATTTTGTGAATTTGTTTTAAAGATTGTATTTTGCGATGCATTACTGTGCATTTTTTTCTTTTTTACTCTTTTATGTTAAGCGAACATGATGGAAATAAATAAATTTTTTCCAAAAATATTTTTTTATATTTAACGCCAAATTTTTTTTCATTTTTAAAGAAGAAATTTTTGAGCAATAAAAAATTTTACCTTTGGTGAGCGTTTTTTTTTTTTTTTTTTTTTTTTTTTTTTTAATTTGGGTGGATTAGTATTAGCTGCTTCTAGTATACTCCTCCTTCTTTTGATTAAGGTTGAGTGTTGACCTTAAGAACTCTGAGTCCAACCCAGACTCAATCCCAATTCCAAGCAATTCTACGCTTAAATTTCAACAATTTCAAGTTTCCAACTACTACCTCAAGGTTCCGTATCTTATTAAAAGCTCAAACTAAAAAAGAACTTCACACTAAAACTTTATC
>JABUQX010017860.1:0-37389 GCA_015478945.1 Trachelipus rathkii
CCCATATATATATATATATATATATATATATATATATATATATATATATATATATCGACATATATATATATATATATATATATAATTAAAAATGTTAATGCATGTCAAATATAAAATTTATTGATTTATTCTAGTTTTTTTTAGCTATACTTTATAGATGCTTTTAGTCCAGAAGATAGGCTGTTTTACTTCTAATATAAATGTAAATAATAAAGTTACTTTTACAAAGTGGTTATTCTATATTTATTTGGTAAATTAAATAGTTCCTTGTTTTAAGGATTTAAAACGCTGCGTTTTGAACGCAATTATCAACATTGCCTATATTTTAAAAGTCGGCTAGTGAATGGGGATAAGTTTTAACTTATTTTTTAACTTATCTTTTAACTTATCTTTCAGAGTCCTGCTTCATTAACTAACTAACATGTTTACTGTTTGGAATTTTTTTTATATTTGTTTTAACATACTAATATATATATATATATATATATGAGTTGTCAGGTCCGGTTGTTGGTGAGTTTTTATGGTGTTTTTATGTCATTTGGTGTTATTTTTATTGTTTGGTCGCGATACGTTTTATTTCTTTAAGGGATTTGATTATTTTCCTGTTTTGTGGTGGGTAGGTTTATATTCGGCAAAATGTAGTTATAATTTGTTTTGTTTCAGGGTGTTGAGAGTTTGGATTTTTATGGATTCATGTGTGGGACATTGATAGTTTTTTTTTGCATTTTTCAGAATTTTTATTGTGTTCCACATTCTATTGTTTTTTTTCTGAAGGTCTTTTGTTAGAAATGTTTGAAAGTTGTTTGAGGTGTGTGCTTGTTAAGACTTTTCAGATTTTGGTCTGGTGCTAAATTAATTTGGGTTATGGTTTTCTTGTTGTGCTGATTTTTTTAATTAGGGATATGTTGTTTGATCAGGCTTGATTTTGTGGTGTTAGGTGTTGGGCTTGTATTTTTTTGAGGTATCCCTGAGGTATGTTTTGCCATCTGCTTTTTTGAATTAGTGAAGTGAAGTTTTGGATAGCTGTATTTAGTGTTGAGGTGTTGGAGATGGTTATAGGTTGTATGTTGTTTTCTATAAGTTCAGAGAATCTTGTCCAGTCTGCATTTTTGTAGTCAGTATATGTTTTCCTGAAAGAGTGGTTAGTTTTGGTATTTTATAATTGTGGGGAGATGGTCGGAGTTTAGTTCTGTTTGTGTTTGCCATTGAATTTTGTGTAGATTTGGTGAACAAAATGCTAGATCTGGGGATGTGTTTGATTGGTTGGTTTGGGGTGGAATCTAGTGTGAAAGATTTCATTGTTGAAGATGTTTAGGTGATCTAGACTTGATATTAAGTGGGTTCCTCTGTGGTCTTCGGGCTTGTACCATGTAGGGTGGTGCAAGAAACCTCCCAGGAGTATAGGGATGTGTGTTAGATTTTATATGTAATTCTGGGCAGTGTGATGAGATGTATAGGTTTTATTATGTGTTATGTAGCTTTGTTGATCATCATTGTGGTGAAGGGATTGTATTTTGAGGTCTTGTCGTTTAAGTGATACTGAGTGAGGTAATGTATGTAGTGAGTTAAGTGAATAAGAGTTTGTAGAGTATGATTTTTAGGGACTGTGGTGTATAAATTGAGTCATATCCATAAAATTTGGTTTCGTTTTCGGGTAGGTGTGTTTCTTGAATTAAGTGCTGTGTGTATGTTATATTGTTTTAGAAAGATTTCAATTTCTTTGTTTTTATGTAATCCATCTCAATGTTAATTTGTAGTATGTTTACAGCTGTGAGTCATTTGTTTTTTTATTGAGCTTGATTGATTTTGTGGGTGGAGTGCATACTTGACAGATCCAGTTGTGTGTATGAGGCAGAAGTGTTGTGAAAGGTGAGCAGTGTTTATGGATCCATTGGATTGAATTTCTTCTCACTATTTTGTTGGAATGGGGCACAAGTAGATTCCAGGTCCCGGATTTTAGTAGGATGTGCCAGGTAGTATGCTCCAGGAAAGAAAAAAAAGGGTGGAGTAATAGGATGAATGAGGGTCCAAAAACGATCACCCGGATTCCTCCGGAAGGGGCGGTGGCGCATCGTCGCTGCAGTGACCTCACATCAGGTGGGGGGTGGGGGTGAAGAAGCTTTGAAAAGTTCCATCTGGGTATCCATTGGGAACTTCTGTGGCACCACACCATACAAGTCCTCCTTCTGCCTATATATAGAGAAGAAGAGTATATATATATATATATATATATATATATATATATATATATATATATATATATATATTATATATATATATATATATATATATTTATATAGAGACAGTATATATATATATATATATATAATGAGAGAGAGGCAGAAAGAGAGAGAGAGAGAAGGAGAGAGAGAGAGAGAAAAAGAGAGAAGAGAGAGTAGAGAGAGAAAGAGAGAGAGAAAGAGAGAGAAGAGAGAGAGAGAGAGAGAGAGAGAGAGAGAGAGAGAGAGAGAGAGAGAGAGAGAGAGAGAGAGAAGGAGTAGAAGAACTCATTGGACCTTTAGCAGCGAAAGGGCTAATATAATAATATTATTTTATACTTCCCTCCATGCTCACATTCATTATCTCATCTGACTTTGCATTGCTTACTTTAACCATTTATTTTTCTACCTCTATTTACTCTAAAACTAATCGTCTAATTTAATAGATATTCAGTTTTTGTTAGTTATCTTTTCAATTCAACAATTAACACACAAACTTAACCACTGCAATGCATATAATGTGTAAATAATCTTAACTGAATTATTATTTAAAGTTATACTAATAATTAAGTATAAGTATGCAGTGTCTACTAATTTTTTTTTATTTTAATGCATACAATTTAGGAATGGGCCCACTTTCTGTAGTATATATATATATATATATATATATATATATATATATATATATATATATATATATATATATATATATATATATATATATATATATATATATATATATATATATATATATATATTCCAAATTTTTAAGATAACTAAATAAATAACTATTAATTATGCTTAGTAAAATAAATACATGCTGGTCATTGTGTTGTGACTTATGCTTTACAGTCTGATTGTAATTTAGAAGTGAAATAGTTTTAATGATATATATATATATATATATATATATATATATATATATATATATATATATATATATATATATATATATATATATATATGTGCGGCAGTGTGACTTGTGGTGGGGAGAGAGTGTAGATTCTGTGTTTGTGTCAGAATTAAAGGTTAAATTTAAGTTTGAAAGGTCAAAATTGTGTGGTTGTGACATATGGTCCATCTGAAAGTAATTTAAAGAGTTATCACTACCACTCACGGCAGAGCCCTATTCAGAGGTGTACGCCTCAAAATTTCACCACTGGCGTAAATTAGCGCATATAAGTACACGCAGGCTTTTAAAGTGAGGAGATTTCAGCAGGAAATAGAAAATGGAAGAGAATTCATAGAACAGAAGTGGTGGGAAAAAGGAAGCACCACAACGAACTAGCCTGAGTTACTAATGTCAACATAAAAACTCCTGGCATTAGCACCCTTGTGTTACGAGGCCGTGGCGGTACGAGTGATAAGTTTCCTCAAGCACCCTCCTGCTGGAGTACCTATAGGGATATTAAGCACCTGCATCAGTGCCGCAAAGAAAAAAAGTTATCATGAACAGTACAGAACAGTTTTATGCCTTTGCCTTGACTCGACCCTACAAAAGCCAGGTGAAACCAGAGCCCTCATAGATACATGAGTACTCCATGCTACATGATGAGACCCTTGTATACAGGAGCAACTGAGAAGGAAAGTCCTCGCGAGTCTAAACAGAACTTCCAGTTTCTTTGAGGCCACCCTAGTAAACCGCTAGATATGAGGTTTCCAAATTTTTTTATTAGTGGAATTTTAATAAGGATGTTTATATATTGTCAACAGGAGAGATAGAACTGTCGAAAGAGATAGAGAGTTAGAGAGATATTTTGGAGAAAAAGATTTGTAGAAGTTGTTTTAAAGAATTGAATTTCACAAGGCTGAGACCACCCCATCCCTGAAATTCTATGCAGATCAGCGAGAAGAGCCTTAAAGATTAGACGAGGCAATCTCTAGTGTAAAAGAGGGCTAAGAATCTCGATATGAGTTGAAAGAATGAAGGGTCGAGTCATCGGCTATCGGCATGAATGGATTTAGATGTGCAGGTGAGGATCACTGAATAAAGTAGGAGACAGACAGAACTCTGAGGAACAGTAACCATTGACAGAAAAGAAGTCGCCCATCAACCGACAAAGAGCGATTTGAAAGAAAGCTAGACATAAGTGCTTTTGGAGGAAGAAATCCAAAGGAAGGGAGCTGGAGTTATGCCATACCTGGTCAAATGTTTTGTATGTGTCAAGCGAGCAAGTCTCATTATAGTTCCTAAGAGCGAAAACCATAAATTGGTTAGATAGAGTATCGCCAGTAGACCTCGAGTTCCGAAAGCCGTACTGGCGATCTGAATGAGTTTCCAGATGATCCAAGAAGTGAGAGCTAAGAATGGTCCTAGATCATAGATGTGAATACAAGTGAGATTTATAGGCGATATTAGGAATTATCAGAGCGCCTTTCGGTGCGCTTTGGACATGCGAGCTTTCCAACACTGAGGGAAATGCTAGTATTGAGACATAATACCGTCAATGGAACGAGGGGCAGGGATAGCAAGGAAGCACACTTCAAAACTCGGTGAGAAATGCCATCCTGGCCAACCGCCTTTCTAATGTTCATAGATTTCAAGTACCCATGCACCCAATCAAATGTAATCACAGGCAAAGGCATAGGACATGAGAGAGGAGTATGGAGTAGGAAGAGGCCAGAATCATCCAGGGTAGGCTGAGTTAGGAAAATAGGAGGCTGAAGAGATTGGCCTTTCAGTTGGAGAATTAGCAACAGAATCATCAGATTGAATAAGAGGAGAAAAGCAGGTATTTCATAGAAAGTTGCTAGAGATGTTTCATGCAAGAGGCCAGGAAAGATTTTGTCAATAAGAAACCAAGGGATGTTAGCGCACTTCGTTGATGAAAGCCCTGCCTGCTCATCGAAGAATACTCCCTGCAACGATTTCTAGTTGAATGAAAATTAGCGAGAGTGATAGAGAACGAGACTCTTTTCCACCCTGTTACGTGCACTTTCTCAGCCTGGAATGCATTGCATAACAAGCAACGATCAAACCATGATTATATGAGAGAAAGATTTAGTTGAAGAAGGAATGAACCTGCTCATCCCATAAAAGAGCGATTACAGCTCCTCCTTATCTTAAATCTTATACATCCATCATTATTCCTTACTGAGGTAGCAATTTATCATCTGCAAACTTGAAACCTTACATAAGTCCCTGGTCTTATATATATATATATATATATATATATATATATATATATATATATATATATATATATATATTTATATATCTATATATATATATATGAGGCAAGTATATATATATATATATATATTATATATATATATATATATATATATATATATATATATATATATATATATATATATATATATATATATATATATATATATATATATATATAAAGAGAGAAGAGAGAGAGAGATATATATATATATATATATATATATTTATATATATAAAGACATATATATATATATATATATATATATATATATATATGCAAACTTTTCACTTACTCTTACTGTAATTTGATGAAATATATTGAATAGGGCTGCACGTTTTTCTAGTAAATTCCATTTATTGACATCGAATGAAAGCAAATTTGGTATATTTAAACAATAGTTGACAATTGCAGCTTTTAGCTCAGTTATGCATTTTATCAAAATATGTGCTACTCCAACGTGTTGGAACATTCTGAATTAATTTATGTTCTGGTAATTTATACTGTTTTTGCTGCTCATTTAGTTTATAAGCAAGTGGGGAATGATTAAAATTTCCAACTATCTGTTTACAGTTTGAAATAACATCTTTGATAATCTGTTGTGCAAATATATTGTCATTAATTGCAAGTTGGAGAGTATGTAGAAAGCATGAAAGACCAGAATAACCAGCATCCTGGATTCCTCGAACAATATTTCTTGCATTGTCATGCACAAAAATATGAATTTTATTTAATGGAATTTTGTATTCCAGAATTATATTTTCAATAATCTCGGCAATGTTGGTATCTGTATCTCCTTGAATTGGTGCAACTTGAAGGATAATTGTTTTTCTGTCAAAATCAACATCAACACAATGAGATTTTAAGCTAACAAAAAAGAGTCTGAGCTACTAGTCCAAATATCTGTTGTGAAACTAATGCTCTCGGGTTTTTCTAATACAGTTTTTATTTCATTTAATACTTTACTTTGGATATCTGGAACTATTTCAGTACTGAAATATTTTCTTCCTGGCATGACATAATTAGGTTTTAATTTCATTAATCTTTGGAAACCTATGTCTTCAACAATTGAATAAGGTTGGCAGTCAGCTGCTATCATTTCTCCAGTGATTAATTATAATCACTTGTGATTGAGTGCTATTAATGTCCCAAAGGTCATTACAAGCATAGCATTCTTCAAATGTTAATTGAATTTCTTTTGAAGAACCAGGTCTTACTTCAGTAGTTCTCTTTTCATAGGGATAGAGGAGATATGACTATCGAGTTTTCTCTTTCTTGAAGCCTTTTTTGTTCTTCTTTATTTTAATTTTCTTCATTAATCATTTCTCTCATATCTCTCTTTGTGCTTACTCTGAAGTTGTTTTTTAATATTTGAAGTGTTATATGTTCTTCCATATTTTCAGCCACGGGAAACCAGTTTGTTACATTCCTTACACAATGCTTTGGTTTCATCTTTATCCACAGTAAAATATTTCCACACTATGGAAGAAGTTCTTGAAGTCATTATAATGATTTCAGATATAGCTATATATAGGTATATAATATATTTAATTAAGTGTTTTATATTCCTGAAATAACATTTTAAACAAACACCCACCAGAAATAGCACCAGAATTCAACTCTACCAAAAACCAGTCAGTCATTCCTGGCAAAACTGAGATGCGGCCACCACCCTAAATTACAGTACTACAAATACAGATTCAACCTTAACCAAACCACCACAAACATCTGTCAAAACTGTAACCAGGTTCTGGAGGACACATCCCACTTCTTTCTCTCCTGTTTAACTAACTCTCAACACAGAACAACATGGAACATAACATCCTGGAGGAGACCGGTAGCATGGGGTGGTCAGGGTTGAGAAGGTAAAAAAAAAATATATATATATATATAAATAGAGATCATTTAAACAGGCTATGATTTATCTTTAGGTTATCGTAAATATTATAAATGCACAAGTATAGAAAAAAAATGATTTTTTTTTATGATTTAGGGAAACAAAAAAATATTTCCAAAGTATCACTGATTGTTTTGACAGTATCACTAAAGAATGACCAGATATTTGACTGATGCCAAGTAAAGATGACAACAGACATTACTGGCTGCTGATAGTATCGACCCTAATATATAAAAAAAAAAATATATATATATATATATATATATATATATATATATATATATATATATATATATATATATATATATATATATATATATATATATATATATATATATATATATATATATATATTTTAGGATTTAATGATAGGTGATGAAGCCAGTAAATTGAGATCAATGCTAGAAGTAACTTATCCAATGGAAAATGGAATCGTAAAAAATTGGGAAGACATGTGTCATGTTTGGGATTACACATTTGGCCCAGAGAAACTGAATATTGATCCTCACAGCTGTAAAATTATGCTTACAGAGCCACCTATGAATCCTATAAAAAACAGAGAAAGAATGTTGGAGGTGAGCATAATTTTTTAAATTGTTTTATGTATCTTTTGTTATTTATTAATTTTATTTCATAAACTTTATTTACCAACATTGGTCTATTGGAATTCCTATACATAAGTGAAAAAAAATTTTTTATATGCTTAAATTATTATAAACAAATAAGTATTTTCTATTTTACTAACCAAAAAGTTTTAATCATAAAATATTTTGTTAGTATGATAAATATCTACTTTAATTACATTTTTTTTATTGCTGTTAGCATGGTATTAGTACGTGTGCGCAAGCATGTCAAGATTTGGAAAAAAGTGAAAATGAAATCCATCCAGATTTTTAGTGTTCTATTTAGTAAATATTTTGAAAACCTGAAACAATTTCATTAACTAATTTTGTACAAGATTGATTTTATATTAAAAAAATGTTAGGGAATAAATATTAAGGCCTACCTAACATATTTTTAAATTACATTTTAGAACTACATGGTCATGCCTTCAGTATATTATTTAATATGATTAAAATCTGTAATTAATCTTATATATATATATATATATATATATATATATATATATATATATATATATAATATAAAGAGAGAGAAAGAGTGGTATATATATATATATATATATATATATATATATATATATATATATATATATATATATATATATATATATATATGTATATATTTTATATATATTTTCCTATTGCATTTAGAAATCTATATGGGTCATTCCAGGACAAATCACCGCAGAAAATGAAAAAATTTAACCATCATATCTCAGATTTGGCTTTAATTTGGTGTACTGGGATCTTTCATGCCCTAAAACCATTTCTCCAAATTATAGCTTTCTACGACCAATACTTTAAAAGTTTTGGGGGTTCAGCCCCATCCTTTCACTTTAAAGAGCCATAACTTGAAAACCATTTACCATATCCCCATTAATATATATATATATATATATATATATATATATATATATATATATATATATATATATATATATATATATATATATATATATATATATATATATATATAAAAAATATATATATATATATATATATATATATATATATATATATATATATATATATATATATATATATATATATATATATATGAAATCAGCTTAAAAAGACGAATGCAATGGTATTAATTTCAAGAATGTAGCTATAAACTGAAGGAAAAAACAAGTTTGTGAATTTTTCAATCGCCCCCAGAATGGAGGATGAAATATTAGAATTTTATTTTTTTTATTTTTTTTATTAAACTTCCAACATACCTTAATACAAAAAAAAAAAAGAAAAAATTATGGGCTTTGAAGTTATGGCTCTTTAAAGTGAAAGGGTGGGGCTCAACCCCCAAAACTTTTAAAGTATTGGTCGTAGAAATTTATAATCAGTACACCAAATTAATGCAAAATCTGAGACATAGTGTTTAAGAGGCTGTGGTGATTTGCTCTAGATGACCCGTATATATATATATATATATATATATATAGAAAGACACATATATATATATATATATATATATATATATATATATATATATATATATATATATATATATATATATATATATATATATATATATATATATAATTAATAAATGCTAACTATCTAAACTAAGCAAAACACATACTAACCGTTTTATATGCAGTCCAGTCAAAGAATAAAATAGTATATAAGTTAACATCCACCATAAGGTAAAGTTTTGTTTTTGTTATTAGGGTCATTCCGTGTCAGTTCAGCCAAAAAAAATGATTTTCTCACCCACCCTCTCAGATTTTGATGAAAGTTGACTTATTTGCTCTCCCTATAGAGATAAGTAAGCACAGCAAGTTTTAACACTCTATACCTCTTCGTTTTCATTTTATAGGCTTTCAAAGTTTTGAAATTTTGACGTTTTTAACGATCGGATGCCGCAAAAAGAGACTTGCTAACCTTTCGAAAATAATTTATAACTTTTTTATTTATCATCCAATTTTTGTGAAATTTTGAAGTTATATACTGTAATATATAAGGATTCTAGAAAAAAATTACAAAATGGCCTAAAGTGAAATTACCAAGGCTGTAAAAAATATTTTATTTCTATCTTTGTAGTTTTTTTGATAAAAAATACATGGTGTAGAGTTACACTGAATATCACACAAAGGGAAAGAGATAATAACCACCTTTTTTTCAAAATAATCTCCAATACATGGGCTATCATATCAAGAAATAAAATTGATGGGGTTTTCATTCCTTTGTTGTTTTTTTTCTGTTAAATATACAAATTTCATGCAATTTTTTATGAGTAAAATTTTAAAGCCATAGAAATTTAAAGGGGTTTTAAGTATTTACTTTTTGGTGAAACTAAAATTTTTAAGTGATTATAAAGCAAACAGGCCCTATATTAAAACAAATATAAGAACAATATGAACAACTTCTTAAGTAACTTCAATCAAAATTCAAAAAAATACGTAATTGCATTTTCTTGAGACTGGAATTTTTAGCTATATAGGCCTAGGTTGATAGTTACTGAAGAATAACTAAACATACTTTTATCCCTAGGAAATATTCTATTTTAATCTAAATTCTAAGAATTTTTTTAAATGCTGACACAAAAGATTAAATATTTTTTAACATTACATTTAGTAAAAAAAATAATAACATGGTCTGAAAACTTGAACCAAAATTGCATTCCAATATTTGTAAATTCAAAAGAAATTTAATGGGGTAACATTTTTTTCTGAACTGAACTCATACACTCCTCTGAGAATAGGTAGGTTCTTCCAGTTGATGTGTGAGGAGGCTCAACAATTGCCAGTATATGAGGAATAGGCACTGGGCAAATGTCCTCTCATTTTGGCCAATGAAATGATGGTGATGACCCTGCAGGATGCAAAAAGTGAACAGTCACATCACCTTCTTTATTTACTTCAGTGATGATTCCAAAGTACCACAAATTGTCATATTCACAAGCGACATAGCATGATGGGTACAAATTTTCTTCTCGCACAAGAGATGTCACTAATTTATTCCTTTTATTATATGTAAGGGTGGGTTTCTCATCACTACTGATCCTCCTTGCTTCCAAGTTCCCTAAACAATCTAATGCAGGGTTCATATTGTTTCCTATTTTCATACTACAGTAGGAAATGTGCTACTTTTGAAGAAAATGTCCTACTTTTCCTACTTTTTTTTTTTTTACTTTTTTAACCCAATGTTTGTTGAAGTTGAAGAAAAAAATTTCAAGTCAGGGTTGATCAGTATTTGAGTAAGTTTTTCTCTCTGAAAAACTCTTTTAATCAATGCAAGTATCCTCATTTGATGAGTCTGGTTAAAGCTCTCATCATTATTCCGCACGGAAATGCTGATGTTGAACGTGTCTTTTTTTCACAGACATCCAATTACCTTACAGATTCCAGAATCAACCTTTCTCAGGCATCAGTTAGTGCATTACAGTCTATCAAAGGTGGCTTAAAGTAATTTGGTTATGAAGTCCATAAGGTGCCCATATCAAAGGACTTCATTAAGAAGGGAATCAATGCTCATAAATCTTATTTAGAAAGATTGGAGGAAGAGAAACTTATTGAGGCTCAACTAAAAAAACAAAAAGAGGAAGACAAAGGAAATAACAAGAGCTATTTGAAATGAAAAGAAAGATTTCAAAAGGAAATCACAAGAAACAAAAGCTATCTTCAAAGAAAAATCCCTTTAGGAAAAAGAAGCTAAAGCTATAACAAACATCAATAACTACAAATCTTTGGTTGAAGAAACCAATGTAAGGATTAAGAATGCATTAAAGGTTAATGGCATGAAAGGACTACACATAGGGCAGACTATGCTTGAAGCAGCTTGCAAAAAAGTTGATGAGAGTACCACTGTACAACTGTTTTGCACGAAATAGAAATGAGCAAAGAAGATTGGTAAAAATAAAAGAACCGTGCATAGTAAACAAAATCAAGCAAAAAAAAACACAAGCCAAAGCAAATATAATATTATTTTATTTTTTCTAGTTTGTTAATGTAAACGTTATTTTTAAAGAAAATAAAGGGGGGGGAACCCATACTTCATCCAGGGTTCCAGTTGATTTTGTTAGCTTACCTACAATTAGCTTTCTTCAGTTTATGTAGCATTGAGAGAAAAATTAAATTTTAAAGATTGCAAGTACATGTAAAGTTTTAATTATTTTTGTGATGAATAATATAAAAAACTCATCCAAGCTTAATTTTTGGCAATATAATTTTCATTTGTATTAGTATTAAATTGGAAACAAAAATAAGTTTGATATTTGAACTGGAGGCTGAAAACATTTCAACTGAAACCTCATCCGGCACATCCCAATAAGATCTACACGAAGAAACAAAAATTCTATGTATGGACAAACATTTAGAAATGATAGACACACAATTCTTTGTCAAGACACTAGCACCCCAACACCCATGTCACAACGCCTTCTCTAATCCTACCTATCACAGACTGAAACAACCTCCTACAATACTATAATCACAGATTCAATCTAAACCAAGCCATATCAACCATCTATCCAAATTGTTACCTGGCCACGGAAACTGTCTTCCACTTGAGTTGTTGAACTGTTGTCATACTTAAGAGGTGGGGGGAGAGGCAAACGATCTTGATTAGTTAACCTGCACATATTTCTGACAAGTCTAACCAATTTGCTTAGCACTGTAGATGAGAGAGTATGTTGTTCAAGTGTTTGTTTTTGACTACCTGTGTACGCAGGGATTTCAAATTTGAGGTGGTGAATCCCAATTTAGCTAACTTGAAAACTAACTCCTAATACCCCTGTGAGCCCTATCAAAGCCCGATGGGTCTCTAAGTGAATTAAATGTATCTACAATTTACCTGAAAAGTGTGAGTAATTTAGATTTACTCTACTGGGAGTTCATAAAATAGGGCCACTCGTCGATGCTCTTCCATCTGGAACTCCAACTGAGATGAGGCCTGCAAATTACTAAAAAAAAAGAAAGGAACAGTATTAAATACAAACTATTGCAAGGAGGTTAATGGGACTCTCTTATAAAATCCAAAATTGTTTATTTATGTACCTCAGACGATTGATAGTCTGAGGAACTCTAATTTATTTACTATGAAATGTTATTATTGAAATGTCTTACAAAGTTCTTCAAATAATTAAATTCTGATTAGCGACATCATCTAAGACGATTGAAATTTAAACAAAGGATAGCTAATTTACGAAAAGAGGAGGTGGAATAAGAGGCAATTAACAACTTACTGAATAAAGGGTTATGCAAATTTGTTTATGGAGAATCTTCGTTGAAGTTGTAAATACAGTATGGTACTGGAGACACCATTTGTAGAAGCTTCGTTTTTCTATAAAAATGATGTTCTGATTGGGTCTTCAGCCTTTTGGGGAAGTACAACATTTATACGGCCAGGTTTTGGCCCTACAAAAGAAATGTTCTTTAGTTTCTGGGATAGAAGGGTTTCTCTCTGCCAGGAATCAAAAATCTTGGTGTTTCTTGTTGGCTTTTTGGTTCCCTCTGATAGAAATGTTCTTTGGTTCCCTCTTAAAGAAATCTGCGGATTTGATTTTAGATTAGTTTAATTTATTTACATGAATTATGTATAAATTTAATAATTTCAATTATTTCAGTTATTACTGTTGTGTAAGAAAAGCTATTTGTTTAATTATACCCTTATAGGATAAATCTCAATCCTTCAGTGAAGAACTTCTTTGTGATGGATTTTATTCTAATTATCTTTAGGTGGTATAATAACCACGTATTTCAAAATTATAACATTTTATTACTAATAACTATAAACTAGAATTTTAACAATAACTGCAACTAAGTCTGCAAAATAGGAAAAAATTAGTAACATCAGTACATGTATTTTATAAGTAAAGAATTTTTACGAGCTAACCCACCGGAAATCCCCTTTACAGCACTCTTGAATTATGCATAATCACTAGTTTCTTAAGATATTAATGAATCGTCATCATCATCATACCTTCCAGTATATTCGTAGTTTTTATAGCTATTGGTGAGCTGCCAAAATTTTAACTAGTTCTCTCTTTACTCATGAGTTAACAACCAGTTTGTTTCCCTGTTTGAATAAACAGCAAAACGGATAAATAGTTCATTTTTCTGAAAAAGTTTTAACAGTCATTGAAAATCAAGTCCAGTTCACCTCATTAGCTCTCAAAACTACTGTCAAAAATTTCTTAACTCTTGCCAGAAGCATCTCTAACAACACCTGCAAATCAACCTTTCATCCTCTTATTCATTCTGATGGACCTATTGCTAATACTTTGGTGAATTGGCTAATCTTTGAAGCCTTGCAAATAGTCCCTTGCTTGCAAACTCCCTTGACTTTTATTTTGTAACTGGACTTTGGCTCTTTCACTTTTTTTATAGTTACTACAATGCTTTAGTGAGATGATCACTCATATTCCACCTCCTTTAAGACCCCTCATAGCACAAATGGTGCAACATCTTCACACAAGTTTTGCTTGGAGACTGGCACCTTTAGGCTCATTTGGTGTGGTGCTTTTTCCTCAATGGAATTCTCACTCACCTTGTGATATTCTCTACTTAATTTAGTTTCATAAATTTTAAGCCTGCATTTGTTCTAACTTCTGAGATATACATTAGGTATAAGCTTGTGCGGATATTTTTTATGCAAACTCCATGAATAGGGCTTTGCCTATGAGTAGTAATATCAGATTAAAAAAAAAAAAAAAAAAGGATTAAGAATAAAAATTAATTCCTTTATAAAGCAAATAGCTTGGTGATTATTGTTCCATAGCAAAAGTTTTGTTAGTCAAATGACTGGGTACACCACATTTCCTTTTAAAATCTAAAATATTATTATTATAATTATTATTATTATTATTATTATTATTATTATTATTATTATTATTATTATTAATTATTGTTATTATTATCTCTTAAATGTATTATATTTAAAAAATATTTGCCACCGTTTGTTTATATTTACCATTATGAGATTTGCAAGCACCTGTATTTGGACTTTGACTTGGCCCCAAAATTTGGACTCTGCACGCTACTAATACATATTGTTTTCAAACTTTTTATATATTTTTTAAATAGTGTTTTCCCTTGTAATATGCTGGGTGTAGTTAATGAAATTTTTAAGTAAGTTTTATTTTTCCATACTTAAATAGAGAGAAAATCAGAATCATCTTTTTTTTTCAACACTGCGCCACTGTTGAGTGAGACAGTAAATAGGGTTTTAGCTTTCTTTTATTGATTACTTCAAATAGTTTGACACTTTTTAAGATATTTGTTAGTTTACACTTTTTTTTATGATTGAGCTGTGCATGGGCATTTTGAATTACATAACTATACACATTCTTAGTTTTTATCAAAAATAATTTGATTTAAAGGTAATGTTTGAAAAATATGAATTTGCTGGTGCTTATGTTGCTATACAAGCCGTTTTGACTCTCTATGCACAAGGTCTTCAATCTGGAGTTGTTGTTGACTCAGGAGATGGTGTTACTCATATATGCCCAGTTTATGAAGGTTTTACTTTACCTCAGATCAGGTAAATATGGAACACTCAATTTAATTGAGTTTTTTACTTTTTAGTTTATATTTCTTCCACTTTTATATATATATATATATATATATATATATATATATATATATATATATATATATATATATATATATATATATATAATATATATATATATATTACGTAATTTCAATTATAAAAATATATTTATATATATATATATATATATATATATATATAATCATCATCATCATTATCATCATCATCATCATTCATCATCATCATCACATCATCAATCATATCATCCTGATAGCCATCATTCATCATCATGGTTATCATTCATCTCATTTTCATATACCATATGATGTTCTGATGCTTTTCGTATTTATAATCATCCTTCTTAAGCTTTTTTCCCCCAAGACTGGGGGTAAGGTGCGTGACATGCATCGGAAAAAGAAAAGAGTAGAAGAACATGATAATATATATATATCTATAGATATATATATATATATATATATATATAATATATATATATATAATATATATATATTATATATAGTATATATATATATAATATATATTTATAATATAATATATATATATATAGATATATATATATATATATATATATATATAATATAATATATATATAATATTAATATCTGTCACAAGATGGGATATCAGGTAAATAAAAAAGTAGACAAAACTCCCGGAATTCGCTTTAATAAAAATCCAAATGAAAAGAATCTGTCCTGGCCTCAAGTAGAATTAATCTCGCAAATCGATAAATCTCACAGATAACAATAATTTTCTAATCAAGATGATTCGTAAATTCCCACACATTGCTTCTGATAGTCCTGTAAACATAAAATGTCCTCGGACCAAGGCTGGACTCTTCTGGTTATTCAGTTGAATAATGAATTCACAAAACTACTTCTCAATTGGATCTCTCTCAACTAATATCTCTGTCCGATAAGTGTTATTTGGTTATCATTAATCGTCTCTTAACAATAGATAAAACTGTTCTCTTATGTGACTTCAGGTCACGTCAAATTTCTCAGAGGTCAAGAACTCTAGATCACAATGTAAAAATATTCTTCTAAAAATAATAGCTTACTGACATTCGCTATTCCACATCAATTCTTATGAATATTCCCTCACAAAGTCGTGTTAAACTTTCGTCTAACAAATCTTCAATATATTTCCATTTTGCAAAATAATTTTGAATGAAATTGTTTTTAATCAGATTAACTTCGCAAAAATTTTAAATATTTCCAAAATAAATGTAATATGCATTTTCTTTCCGCGAAGCTCATAATCTTGATTATAATAATTCACTTAATGCAACACACGCCCCTGTTCAGAAGGAAAACCGTGCTTTTCCTTTAAGCCTAACATTAATTTCCTTTACATTTCCCAACTTGAATCAAAGGGCTATCATCCGACGATATAGTATCGCCAAGATGAAAATATGATGGTGCTTCTTCTGAATGAGCTTTCACCTGCTCCGCTATTTTCATCTTTTCATCATCTTTAATCGCTAATCCTTCTTTGCGTCTTTTAGCTTCTTCCTCTAACTTTCTCTCAAGTTCTTCTTTCTTTTCTTTCATATCTTCCTTATATAGTACATCCGCTTCTTCATTGACGGGCATTTCGCTCTCCAACTTACTTTTCACAAGCTCTAAATCACTTAACATTTTCCATTGTTTGGGTTCCGTTTCCCCTGAACTTTTTTAAGAGGTTCAGAACCTTCCGAATAAATTTCCCTTTTCTTTTCACATAAGATGGTTATTTCTCTTTCACTTACCTGTTCAGATAATTGTTCAAGGATCCTTTCCATTTTAACTTTCCCAAGTTTTAAATTTCTTTCCCTTTTCAACTCGTCTAAGAGCTTATCTTTAGGTCCTTCTACAGGTCTATAATCATTCTCAGCTCCTTCTTCTATTAAGCAAATATTATAATTTGGAGAATATGTACGACTAAGATTTTGAATCTTTTCCAAAACTAATTTCGTAATGACATACATAACTTTCTGAATTAAGATGTCTTCTCTCGTAATCTGTTGAACAGGGGAGACCTCTGACAATGTCAACTTGTCGTTCTCCAATATTTTTATTCTCTCATTTAAATCTTTCTTCAAAGTTTTGTTTTCTTTATCCTTCTCGTTTAAGGACTCGCATAGACTTTCATTTTCCGCGGACAACTTGTTTATTCTTTCAGTAAGCTGAGAGGTTTTCTTATCTGCCTCTCCTTTCTGTTCTTGTGATGTTCCGATCCTACACTTTTCTTTATTTTCCATGTCGTTTAACGACCTACACCTACCTGTTTAGCGTTTCGTCCTCCCGTTGAAGCTCTATAAACTTTCCCCGGGTAACCTCATCTTTATCCGACTGTCGAATACTTTCAAGCGCAGCAGGCTCTTCATTTTGCAAGTTAGTCGTTACGCTCGCGCACGACGTTATAACTTCTCCAATAAGGTTATTCGCATTCCTCGCGCCCGGAATATTTCCAATTATCAGATCATAAATGGCGTCATAGAGGGCTACCGCTTCAACACGCCCGGTGTAATAAGGCATGTCGACGTCAATCGCAGCTACAGGTGCGTCTCTAATCTTATTGTCCATCAGCAATATCTGTTTTCTCTTCCCAGTTATTTGATCCGTCGAAACATATTTCCTCTTGACAATAACACTATCGCAACCTGTGTCTCTCAATACTTTTTCCTGACTACAGGCATCATTTTCTTTACATTCGCTCTTGCGCTTTTGCTCTTTACGCACGCGATTCTGACGAGGTATTGTTCTGCCTCAAGCTAAAGCGTTTTTACCCGCATATTTCATGACATCTTCGTTGTCATCCTGTTCTTTACCTTCAAGTGTTGATATAGCGTCAGAGGTATAATCTTTATTTCGCTTCGTGGTCTTATGATCGTCTCTTGTTATAGCAGCGGCCGCTCTTTTTGGACCCTCTCTCCAGTTACTGTTAATGCGGCTATTATAGTTTCTATATTGGCTATCTCTTCTGTAAGGATTATAGTTCCTGCATTCGATAGCTTTATGACCACTTTTACCACATCTAAAGCACGTTGACTGAGGCTTTGACTTTTCAAAGTTGTGGTTGTTTTCATCCACATATTTCTTCTCTTTTTCTGATATGTCTTCTTTATTTCTTATTGACGACAAGTTCTTATTATGAGCAAGGAGGTAATTCTCCGCCTCTTGGGCTATGATATCAAGTTTATTGATTTTCCTCTCCCTCAAAAAGGTCGCTAGTTCTTTAGGACATGTGTTTAATAACTGCTCGGCCACTATTAAATTTTTACAAATCAAACGAAATTTTTATTGATCGGCAAGCTCTGTCCACTTTATCGTTGGCAATTACAAAAAGGAAATCAGACTGAATAGGCCTTTATTCACTATAAGCTTTTGCTTCTTCTAAATTTATTGCCTATATCCGCTTCAGTTAGATTATAACACAGGCAGAAAACGTTCTTTAACGTTTTTACATTCCTTGGAATCCTCTTTCGGAATACGGGAATACGCAATGAGGGCTTTTCCTGTCAGTAAAGCACTGAGATGTGATGCCCAATTCCCTCTATCCCATTCATTAATCTCGGCGAATCTTTCAAATCGTTCCAAGTAACAGTCAATCTCATCTCTGTTATCAGCGAAGGGGGGAAGTTTAGGTACTCTTGCCTTGCCGTCGTTGTTATTCGTAACATGTGAGTGACTGGTGTTGCTTGCTTGTAGTTCAAGCCTTCTGAGCTCAAGCTCATGCTCTCTCTGTGCAGCTTCTCTGGCAGCTTCTCTTTCGCTGCTTCTTTAGCAGTCTCTTTTTCTCTTTCAGCTGCTTCTTTAGCAGCTTCTCTTTCTCTTTCAGCTGCTTCTTTAGCAGCTTCTCTTTCTTTTTCAGCTGCTTCTTTAGCAGCTTCTCTTTCTTCCTTTATAAATTCTCTGGAATCCCGGACACAGGTCGACCAATTTAAATTTTCACATCTCTTCTTTCAGAAGTTATCCCGGACACAGGCCTCTAATTAATTGTCACAAGATGGGATATCAGATAAATAAAAAAGTGATAATTCCCGGAATTCTTTTAATAAAAATCCAAATAAAAGAATCTGTCTGCCTTAAGTATAACTTATCTCGCAAATCGTAATCTCAGATACAAGAATTTCTAAATGATTCGTAAATTTCCACGTTTGCTTCTGATAGTCCTGTAAACATAGAATGTCCTCGGACCAAGGTTGGACTCTTCTGGTTATTCAGTTGAATAATGAATTCACCAACTACTTCTCAATTGATCTCTCTCAACAATATGTCTGTCTCTCTGTCCGTTAATGTTATTCGTATCATAAATCGTCTTCAACAATAGATAAACTGTTCTTCTTATGTGACTTCAGGTCACGTCAAATATTCTCAGAGGTCAAGGACTCTAGATCACAATGTATAAATATTCTTCTAAAATAATAGCTATTGACATTCGCTATTCACAACAATCCTTATGAATATTCCTCCCACAAAGTCTTTAAACTTTCTCAATGATCAGATCTATGAACGATCGATAGTAACACAATCTTCAGACGATGAGTTATGAACGAAAGATTGGTTCGGCTTCCAAACGATGAATTTTGAATGAGAGATCCACCGACCGACCGACTGACGACCAACGATCCACGACCAAACCGTGGGAATAATTTACCTTACATTTATACTTTTCAGTGGTATCTAAGATATCGACGTCCGAAGCATTCTTGCTCTTTCCTGTTTCCAATTAAAAATAAATTTATTCTAATAAAAATTATATTTCCATTTTGCAAAATAATTTGAATGAAATTAATATTTTTAAATACATTAACTTCGCAAAAAGTTTAAATATTTTCCAAAAAATTTTTTAAATGTAATTGATTTAAATCATCGGCTGAAAGAATGAAATAATATATATATATATATATATATATATATATATATATATATATATATATATATATATATATATATATATATATATATATATATATATATATATATATATATATATATATATATAATATATATATATATCTGGTGTATCTACGCACTTTACTCCCAAATGGGGATAGGAGGAGATTATATATATATATATATGATTAATCTACTCTTAAAATTGTTACCTTTAGATTCCCAGAAGTCGACCAAGCAACCCTAATAACTTTATAATAGTTATACTCGATCCCTACGCGCGCAGGGAACCAGGACCCCTACTATTAATTATTACTAAGGTTGGTTTCCCTGATTTGATACTGACAAGTCCCCCTAGTATTTTTGGATCACCTTTCGTGGAACGGAACTTATGATCGTTTAACACCCGTCTGAACTGCTGTCACTCATATCATCATTCGTTTTCTCTAGTCTCTATTCTCATATATGATTAATTTTAAGATTTATTCAACAAGTCTTTCTAATCCTGTAAAAAAAGAAGTATTACCAAAAAACATTCATATATGTCGACAAAAGAAAATTGGCCCAGAGGCCCTTGCGGCAAGGATTCGTTCCCAATTAAAAAAGACAATATACTTACAATATCCTTGCAATAACCTCCCTCATAAGAATAGGGCACATACCAAACCTACAAAATACAAAAAGAAAACCATACATATTTATTCATGAAAATTTATACCTAATATATATATTTATAGTTTTATTTATATATTTATTTATACTATATTACTATATCTATTATATATCTATATATTATATATAACTAAATCTCTATTATTTTATATATTATTTATATCTAATATATTATTTATTTATTTTATTGATTTACACGCTAAACTCATCTCTATTACTGCAGTTATTAACTAGTTATGGTCACTGCATTTCGCAGTTTGTCTATCCACATTAACTATACTATGGGGTAGTACTATGTTAATCTAAAAACCATCTGCTCAATTCTTCGGCTTCGTCTAATATATTATATTTTTATATACCTGACCCTGCCATCATAGGCTATGCAGAGCCGCCCTTTCATGAAATGTTGCCAGCGGAGTCGAAGGTCACACTCAACACAGTCCCGCTGTGGCAGACTATTCAAAATTTAAGATAATCTCCACTATAACTGAAGAGCTGTGTCGCTATATATCAGAGGTGGCAAATGCTTTCTTTCTTCAAATTTTCTTATTATTCCCGGCGTGGCTTCCACTCTGTCCATTCTGCCTCTATCTATGTACATAAATTTATTGGTCTTTGTTATTATCAATAGATTTAAAAATTCTTTTCTGTAGCTTGTATCATGTTACCTCTGAGAATTCGCCTTTCTACAGAAATTACATTCCTTACACTCTGATCAGTCCTCTTCCTCATTATTCCTCTTTACTGCCTCAACTCAGAAATCATCCTTGTGCCCCTACCGTTGCACTTCAGCTTTCTGTTTCTTTATCTATATGCAAATTCATAAGTCTTTCTTTAAATAAATGGGCCCAAACTTTGTTGCCAATACTCTATTACCTGGCCTCAATACATAGCTATTTATATCAATATTACTTATAACTCTTCCTTGCTCTTGTAAACAAAATTGCCGAATTATATTAATGCAGCACTCTTATTAGTTTATTGGGTCGTAGGCTTCCTCCAAAGTCACTTTTGAATTTTTAGCTACTATTCAAATTACCTTCGCTATAACTCACTCCTCCAATTGTCTTCTTTCTTTGGTTCCACTTAGACCCAAACCAATCCCCATTTATATCGTAGTTAAAACTTTTATTGAGTAACCTAGGTGAAAGAACCTTACAACTTTTTACTATTAAATTCATTCTGCACTTTATCATTACTCACGCCCAAGAAGTTTTTATCTAAATGTTTTTCTTTTTTTTTTATATTTTTTTTGAATCTTTTAATAATCATCCTTCACCTATTCCAAACTGTGGTGGCCACTTTGGTCATATTGGCAAACTAGCAAACCTTGCATTATACAATTTCTGCTAAAATCATTTATATATATCTTTTGAATAGATTAGAAATATTATAAGACAGCACTGACCTGTGGGACACACTAGGGTTGGGAAAGGAAAAAAACAATGCTCGTTTTTTTCCGTAAAAAAAATTCGTTTTTTTTCAAGATCCAAATAAACACGCCTGTATCACAAAAACAAGTATAAATTTTTTTATAATTCTTCAATCTTTTTTTCATTAAGTTTGTGGATTTTAATTAAAATTTGAACTTAATTATATTTCATAAATTTTAGCACATATACTGTATTGATATTACTTTTAGGTTCCAATTCCCTACAAGGTGGAAGCCCTCTGAGTTTGTGTTCAAAATTTTATGGGGTTTTCCACTATTTTTAGTTTATATTCTGAATTTTTGATATTCATAATATTTTGTTTGTGGCTTCATTAATGTTTCTTACTCTGTTTCAGCTCTTTCAGTAAAGCATTTTTATCATAATTTTTAAATCAGAATTTAGAAATGCCACATGCAAAAAGTCGTATGACTGTACCACAGATTAACACTATGACTGTACTTTTTAAGGGAATAAAAGGTTGCAAAGGCCATCGCATAAAATATAACTTTTGTTTGTGTAGCCGTTGCAAAAACTAGTATTTATTGCTCATTATCTAGAAACTTGGAAATTCTGAAAATTTGCCAACTGAGAGAGTGATTCATGCTAAGGCAGCTAAGCTTAACAGTCCTCTTTACTGCTTTCTGCTCCCTTCACCCTGTGCCTTCCACTAACGGATACTTCATACGGACTGAGAATATACAGACTTATTAGTTATATTCAAAATTTAAATGTGACTGAATAAATCAAATTTATCCCAGTGATAATGAGTTTGACAGTAGTCACAGCACAGTAGTTCAGTATCTCAGTATGTCTGGGGAGTGGGGACCTAAGGTTATGCAGAAATACCTTTGATTTCACAGAAACCCAAATATTTAATTTTAGTCATATTTATTGTGATTTTCATTTTACAATCTGAGGTAATAGTTTTACTCTTTCTTTTAATTTAATTTCAATATTTTTATCTAATTTTCATTTGCATTCCCTTACGTCCTATTGTATTTTTTAATTTAAAGAATCATTTCTCAAAAAATATATTTATTATTACAATTAAAATATTTAAACAGTAAATTATTAAATATGTTATATGATACAAACGTAATCAATCATATGCTTACAATTTATAAGTAGAAGCCCTACCAAACACAGCAGTCTGCAGGCTTACTTATACCTCTTCATGTAAATTGTAATTGAAAACATTATTGAATAATATATATAAGGAAGATAAGGTAGGTAGATGATAATTTTATTAAATTTTTTAAAATGGTAAAATATTTGTTTAATTTACTTTAGAAATATCCTTATATTTTGAAAAATGAAAATACTCAAGTGAAATATCATATTTAGCCTCTATATATTATTTTAAAAAATACATTTATGAAAAACACGAAACATGAAAAAAATTTCAATGTTTTATTTCATGAAAATTTTAACAATTTTGAAAAAACTGTTGTGTGGTTCCACCCTGTGAGACACCACTCTCACTATTTCCCATGATGATTTATTGCCTATGACTTAAAGTTCGTACACACGGCTACTCGTTTTCTTCTATTTCGGCAACCGCTCTTCTTAATTCCAGCTCAATGGTATTTCCACTCTTCTGTCGTGGGTTGTTGGCGTTTTGGGTTGTCCGTTTTTCCTTCTTTCCATTCCACCTCTGCCGTTCGCCTCCGGTTGATTTCCTTTGTTCCAATCCTTATACCCCAATTGCTCAACTAGACTATGTATCTATGTCTCTAGATCTTTATTGGTGGGAGACGCTTTTATTCCAAAGCTTTGCTAAAGTCTAAATATGAAATTTGCAGAGTGATCCAACTGCGCTCGTTGCTTGTTCCCTGTTGATCTCTTCTGTCAAACTGTATGTCAGTAATGTGTATTCCAATATAATTTCAACAATTGTTTTCGTGATCAGTGACTCTATACAGCTGTGCTGGGCAATGTCATACAATCCCTTGTTATCTCTCTCAATTATTTCTGTTACTAATAGCAATCTTCTCATCTAACTTTTTCAAGAACCTTTAACCACGATGATTGATGTTAAGGGGCTAACTGGCCTATTAATCTGCGCAGATGTTCTGTTACTACCTTTCTTATAAAAGGCACAACATCACTTTCTGCTTTTCCATTCTTCACTGATAACGCTTTCAACATTTTATTTATCATCCAATGTTATAGTATCGCCAAATTGAAATCAAACATACTTATGTGTTTTGCATATGCTGGTGACTGAGCGCTCTTGTCAGAATTCTATTTGCGATATATACCGATCAGCGCCTTCATTTCTTTTATCTTGGATCATCAATATCCTACATAAACGGTTTAATATGGCTTCTTACATATCAAAATTCAAGCTCTGGTAAGTCCTATTTGTTACAGTGTGCTACAAGAACTATTAGTCTCCAAACCTTATTATCTAATCTTTCCTCAGTAGACACTGAAGCAAAATAAGCAATTGAAAATGTTGACCAACTTCCTTATCTGAACTCAACTAAATTTTCATCAAATTTTTAATTGGACCATTCACAATTCTTACTTTTAAATTTTATAAAAGCTAAAAACTTCTTCAGGTTCTTATACTATTGCTTGCTAAATTAATTTCTGCCTCTCGCTTTTTGCCGTTCTTATTGACTGGTTAAGTTCATTTCTTATTTTTCCTATAATTTTCCTAATCATCCTCCCCATTACTACCTCTTAGAATATTTTAAACACTACGCTTTCATTAATTTTCTCTCTATCTCTCTATTCACCAAACAGGTTTTCTCTTCGCCTACCCTAAATGGGTTTTCTTAAAACTACTGACGTGATAGTTCATGTAATTAGTGTTGTGTTAAATGTTCCCACATGATAAAACAGTTTTGTCTTTTAAACTTTATCCCAGTCAGTTGTACTAAGCATGTCTTGAAATTTTGGTTTTCATACATTTTGGAATTTCTATTGATTTTTTCCTTATTAACTTGCCATTCTGGTCCCAGATAGTCACAGTGGTCATAATTACATCTAAGTTATATATGATCACTAAGTCCTAAATTCTCCTCAACTGCTAGACTTCATCCACCACTACTTTTTTGCAATTCAGTTTAGTCTATATTAAGTTACAAGATAGTGGCAGTCCGTATTAAAGGTTTGAATTTTCTTATTGATCTATAAGATAAAACTAGATAGTTGAGATATGTTGGCATGTATGTCAGAATGATTCTTTAGAAATCATTATTGAAAGAATCATGTTGATAGAGCTATTCTAATTTCAACATGTTAGCATTCTTTTGAATCCTCAATTCTTAAGTTTGAAGCAAGAATAATCCGCTCTCAACTATTTAATAAGCATTATAGCCTATACTGTTAATCGATTATTACTCTATCAATATAGAATAATATGATCAATACTAATAATAGCATATACATTAGTGCACTTATGTGAAGCTTGTTATAATAGTCCGATTTTCGATACATGGCTTTGTCTCGTCAGTAATCAGACGGAACTATTCTGTCGCGGTTCCATTTGTGAACGCTCTGGGTTGCTGCAGTAAATTCTGACAAATCGATTTATACTGATCGATATTTACCTAATTTGAGTAAACTTTGAATTCGATTTTAATATGTGAGTTTTCTTGATCCCGAAATTCTTTGGTAAGGCTTCCTGCACTTCGATACGCTGAATTTTTTGAAGTCAAACACTTTTATACGCGCTTCGGTTTTTTGCGATAATTCATTAAACCTAGATTTAGAGTGAATTCTGTGAATTTTAATTTTATAGCTTCGTGGTGATTGTCGATATTCTAAAACCTAGAGCTTCTTGATTTGGTGACATTTTTTGACGTATTTATGTGTTCCTCTGATTGATTCCGATTTCGCACATTAAACCGGTTGTTTTTGATGTAAGAGTTTAAACTCAATTTCTTAGAAGTCAGTAGATATTGATTTTGTTTTCACAGAGTTGTATTCTTTGTTTTTTAACTTTGAATTTTTTATTTTGATTAGATTTAGTTTAAAGTCATTGAATTATAGTTTTATGTCTTGGGAGATAGTTTCTTATCCACGATTTTTTGATTAGGTTTTGGAGTGTGGAATTTGGAGATTTTCTGTTTTAAACTTTGATAATTGAAGTTGAGAATTGGTATAAATCAATTTTAATAACAGTAGGCTTTGTAGCATTAAGTTTAATCAGACTATTTTAACAGATATTGGGTTTTTTTGTACTAGAGCTAACTATGAATATACTAAATTGTAGTAACTGTGAAGAGTGACTGTTAGTCTTTATCTTTACTTCAACATAATTTGATCAAATAGTTGATACACTTGAACTATTGAACTTTTCATTTGAAATTCAACATAAGTTACTTGATTTTGGCAAATATAATAACCACCCTCACAACAAAAAGCATCTCATTGATCAATTTTTGAACTTTGAACTTCTCATTTTAGATTAATTTTATAAAAAAATTTTAGTTATAGTTTTTTGATATATATCGCAGGAAGTATATTTCTAAATAATTCTGATAAATATTAATTGAATTTCAAATTTTGGAAATTTAAATACTTTTATTGAATGACTTAATGTGATGCTTAATTAAATTTATGGATAATTATATTAATATTTGAAATTATAATCTTTTGAATATACTATCTTCTGACATAAATTTCGTTTGGAAATTTTAGAATTTAAATTCAGTGTGGATCTTTAGATTAGGTTTCCATTGTTTAAGCTCAGCGTTTATTTGTAGTTGAGCTTTTGTATGATCTTTTGGTTGTGAGCTTTTATTCAGTGTGATCCTCATGTGCTTATGATAAAATTGCGTGTGATTATTTTGATATATTAATTGGAGTTATTGTTTTAAATATGATGTTATTTGATAATTAGGTTCTTCTTCTCACTACTGTTTAGATTTTCGTAGATGTGCATGAGTGTGACGTATTGTTAGTTCTCAGTGGGATCTGTTGGACTAATAAAATAATTATATAAGTTTTGTATATACATTGAGATGTTAATCACTTGATATGGTTGATAGGGATTGATTGTTCCTTTTATTGGAACGTACATTTATAAATTGCTACACTTTGTACTGTGCGACAAGCTTGAACTGATTTATGTGTATCGGCATTTCACTTTCACAAATATTAACAATATAATAAATTTGTATTTTTTAACAATTTGAGCTTTTTCTTAAACTTTGATTACATTTGGATGTGTCTTGGGAACAAATCATAGGTAATGCAATCTGAATAAAGAGAATTTTTTAATTCGAGACATTATTCTTGTGGACAGTTAATTAGGGCATTTCTTGAATATTTTTGAGTCGGAGTCAGGAGTGTTAATGTTATAAGTCGTTTTTACGTTAAACAACATTTTATATTAACTACCGAAATTAATATTTCCTTTTACTATGCGAATTCATATAAGAAATAAATTCATAAAAAGTCATCTCCTGATTTATCTATATTTGATTTTTATTCTTTGTAAATTCTTAGACGTTGAATTCTTATGTATTCTTAGGTTTTCTCACTTTGTGATATAACTTGGAACAGAGTTTGAAGTAAAAATTAGAGAGGTTCTTGATTAGCTTTTAACGAGTGTCCTGAGTTAACAAGAACTGAAGAGTAGCAGTATATAGTCACCAGTAGTCACTAGTCTGGCGAGAGCAATCTGAAAACAAGAAGCTAACTACTGTTAAAGTTGACTTGAAAAGTCACAAAATGCCTCAAGGGCTTTTAATTAAACATAAAAATATAAAGAGGAAAATAATAAACAGCAATATTATTTAAATACAACAGAGTATTAATCTACTTTTTAACTGTGTTAAATTTTCAATCAAGTACTGACCGCACTAATTAAATTATCTGTTGTCGAGTTAAGCACAACACGCTCTGTTTCAGTAATCACACCAATGGGCTTCTGTTTAACTTAAGAATCATAATACCGATACCCGACTTCATAAAATAACTTAGTTTAGTTTGATTTTTAATTTCTTTTCACTGGAAAGTTTTCTTTTTGTAGTGCCGCGTCAAAGTAACATAACTCTCATATACAGGCGCATATCTCTGGGGCTTAATTCTGCACCATGCTCTTACATATTCACTCTTTATTATCGCAATTCATACCAGAACTTTCAACAAAATTTGCACAAATTTCTTATTTCTTTAATTACCAGAACTTTTTCAAAATGAGCATATTTCGTACTTTGAAGCATATTTCCATATAATCAGAACTTTAAAACTATAAATATATAATAAAAAATATCATAATCTCTAATTAAATCAAAATAACACAATTAAACAAAACTGTAACACTGCAATCTCTTGTCATTACCTTGTGGTTGGATCGTTCTCGAAGCAACGCCTAAATAAAATAAAATGAAAGAATAAAAAAAAAAAGACAAAAATCAAAAAAAAAAATCCAAATTATACATTCTCCTCCCCACCTTAAGTTTGTCTTCATAACTTGAATGCACACCAATCTTCATTCACTTTCATTCTTATATTCTATTTAAATTCCTTTCTTTATATATCCTTATACATTTTACTCTTTCCACTCTCTGCCTCTACTACCTACGTAAACATTAGGTTCCTTTGATACCTCTATCGTGGTCCCTATTATCATTTTCCTCTTTCCTCACTCCTGTCACAATACAAACTGAGTAAATATTTTGCACTTCGCACGTGATTTCTCTCTTAAAATTTATTTTACACTTTCCAACACTTTCTTTAATCAATCTCTCTTACTCAATATTCAATTCGCTTCTATTTTCATTCATATCACTTCATCCAATTCCACACAAAATTTTTACTTGCATCTTTCCCTCTCATATTCACACTCTATCCCTTAAAACTCTTATTTCTGCCTAACAGCACATTTCACTCTATCCAAAACGAAAACTTTACATAACCATATAGGTCTGATTTACCTCACAAATCTGTGTTCACAACCTAACTTCCCACACTCCCACTTAAACACCTCAGAAAAATTAATCTCACTCACTCATTCCTCATCAATAAATCCTTTTACTCTATCAGTCTTACTACTTTACTTTCTCTTACATTTTTCTGCTCTTGAGGCCTCTTTGTAATTAGAACCACTCTTTACCTTGCAAACACAAATCTATCCACTCCTTATCCATTTCTCAATTTTCATAATTCACTGTCATTCATTCCCAGACTTAAACACTGTGGTGAGCCTTTAAATATCAGTGCGGCTCCCTCCAACGGCCTCAACTGCATCTGATGAGCTCTAAATCATTCACTCTATCTCTCATCTTACTTACATTCAACGCCCTCCTCATCTACCTCTTTCATACACATTATCCCCTACTTCAAAACTGCTAACTTTAACTCTCTTTTCCTCTCAAAATCTCCCTATCTATTTCAGGCATATCTCTAACTACTATGTTTAACTAAACTTCTCAATAATTTCATACACATACAATTTCACTGGAGACATACCAGTATGCCTTTGCATCATGCCATAATTTATATGTCTCACTAACACTTTTTTCCTATCCAAGTAATTTCCATTCAGTTCTCTGTTATCACTTTATCCATTTCCATACTGTAACATCTCACTCACTTCTGTACCGTTCTTTCAGCCAATCCATTTGAACTAGGCATATACGGAGTAGTTCGCACATGTTCAATCCGAAATTCATCTTCAATCTGCTCAAACATTCACTGTTCCCACAAACTCTGCTGTTTCCATTATCACTCAACATTCGCTGTCGTTTTTAATACATGTCATACACAATCAGGAACAAACTTTCTCTCACATTACTTTAGCTACCATTCTGCACTATATTTTAATTCTTCACAGGCACCACATATGCAAACTTCTCTTATGTTATCTACCATCACTACCGATTCCTACATACTCATTACACATGCAGTCTACCCGGCCAAAGAACACAATTCTCAATCACCACTACTTCAAAAGTTCACCTTCACATCCATTTCGTCAAACAGGAGGTTTTCCCATACAATTACTCTGATAACTTTCCTTTCTGATTACTCTTTCCCCAAGTAATTGCCACATCTCTTCACTATCTTTTCGTCAACCAAGGGGTTAAATCACCTCTTTCGTACATTTTTCTCCTTTTTAAGTTCCACCTTTTGCGTGTTTTGAAGATCTATTTTGCAGCACTAAAGCTTCCTACTGTTCCCCAACACAAAACCACTGGTACATTTAACAATCATTTTCCTCGTTGTACTCTTCCTATATAAACACCTACATTCTCCTAAACACACAATCAAACTTTTTGTCCAAGACAACGCGGTTAAGATATGCGTCTAAGCCATCTGATGCCATATACCCTAAACTTCTTAGCTGCAACATACATTTCTCACTCACATAACCATATGGAAATTCTTCTTCAATCATTATCAATATCGTTTCTCATACTCAACCCTATTCTCCTCGAGTGCTTACCTCGGTGTCTACACCAATTCTTTCACCATTCCTACGAAATCAGTTAGCTCATACCTCCCCCTTCCTTGCATTTCTATACTATTTCCCGATTCCCTTTCAGCAAACTTTCAATTCCAACAGCTACTCAAAATCATCAATTGTAATCAAAATCCTCTTAAAAGATTTCTATTGTCAAACTAAATAGAACATATGGCATTCACATGTCTTGCATCCATTTGCACTAACAAAAGTCATATTCCAGACTTCTTTACTAAACATTGTCCTATCTCTACTTTTTACAAATCCTCTTCCCAAGCTATTAATTTTCTTCCCTAACCACTTTTACAATTCCCTTTATTCTTTACATCTTGAGTATTTCCTCCTATGGTATCCTGCACGTTCATTTGCTTCAGCTTCTTCGTACTCACTTCTGTCATTCCCCAATAGAAATCTGAGACTCCAGGCTCAATTTCAACTTCTCTCCCACAATATACCTTACATCACTCTGCAACTTTTACCCTTTAGTTCCAATCACCCCTCCCTCTCTCCTCCTCCCCTGCATTCTAAACCACTCATCGTTTTTCCATGTCGCAATATTATTCCTACCTGATTCAATCTCTCCAGGCACAATCATTTTCAGCATTTTTATCCTCATTCCATCTCAATTCAATACACATTCTTCTACTCCTTTTCCTAAACAATAACTATTTATCATAAACTTTCTCTTATTACCTTCAATTCATATTGTATCCCATTCAACACCTCGCTAAATGCAACTCGTCCTTACACTGTCCATTCAATTCCTTAACTAACTTCTCATTAATTCGTCAATTACAGCCGCTCCCCCCATAATGTTATCACTACATCAACGTACTTTCAACATTTACTTTACACAATCACTATTCCATTCGTCATAGATTATATACTGCATAACACAAAATCTTCAACTCTCTCACATACTGTCACACTTTCCTAACTCCTATCTGCTCACCGTTTTTTTACACACCTCAATCATGGTATCTCCCCTCCGCAATCCTTCTCATACGGTTCTCTCAGGCTCCTCTCAAAACCAACCCCATCCTGGCTAGATCCTGTATAACAACAACACAACTTCGAACATGAGAATCACCCGGTACACCGCCTTCCGTTGGGACGTCTTCTTCCCTTTACATTCAGGATTTCCTTAGGCAATACTCAGGATCTGATCACCCAATTTTTGATGTTGAGGGGCGTGAAGATGGGTACGAAGCACGTTCAGTGCTTAATGTTGTGGTATGGGAGAGGTGTAGCTTTTATGTTCGTACTGTGTTCTAATTCCTGGTTCACCCGGATACCAGTGGTCTCCTCATCCTTTAGCTTTGCCATCCTCGGGCTCTTCATAACTTAGAATACAAAACTTCTTTAATACTTACTTTAGTTTCTTTGGTCTTTCGCAATGGCTTGTGTTATCAGGCAATTGTGTACGGGCTTCCTTGAAGCCGCTTATTCCTCTTTGTTAGTGTCGCTGGGAGACTTCTTTACACTTATGAGTGGCCTCTTATTTCAATTATATTCCGCGTAGTGTACTGTCTCTAGAGGCTATTGAACACCTTCTTCGGGCTTGCCATCCTTCCTGCACATGACTTCTTCCCGTCCTTGTCTCCTTCGTCCACCTCTTGTTTTTATCTGCACGCTCAATCATCTTACAATTCTCTTATTTTTTATATTAAACCTCCAACAAAAAAAAAAAATTATTTAACAACGTCGTCTTATTGGCTATATAAATTTTATTTAGAGGTCAGGCCTTCTTATCTTAACTACCTTCGTCAAGTTCCAGAAGTTTCATCTCTTTTTTAGTCTTCTTCTAGGTCTTCTTAACCACCAACAGTACCATTAAGTTTTCAGAATTTCACATATACTCGCTCGGCCACTACAGATATAGAGTCCTCAATCGTGTTAATTGAATACGCTAACATTATTCTAAGGAGCCCTTGGCCTTATCGTACTTGAACCCTAATTCAAACAATCTGGGTGAAACCAGCAGCCCCCTCAGACTATATTAGCCAGTCACTTGCCACTAATCTTTATGGCGGACTGAGTGCCCTTGCTGGGGTTAGCTGGACGTGCAACTGAGAGAAGCCAAGGAAAAAAATTGTCTTTCGCGTGCTAAATCAGAACTCTCAGTTTTCTTTGATGGCCTCCTAGCAATCCGTTGTGATGTGAGGTTTTTGTTTATGTTCAGCGCTAGTGATGTACGCGGCTGGGCAAATGCCCAGTGGGACAGGCATTTAACAAATGGGCATTGTCCACGCTGGCATTTGCCCATTCACTATAAAATGTCCGCCCAAGAAGAGCGTGAGTCTTACACTTGACTATTATGTAACATCAGTATATGAGGATGGAGTTATTTGACCAGATGTGAAGGAGAGGAAGAGAGAGAGCATCTAAAAGGATTAGTCATTTAGTTTTTGTCTATTATATTTATATATTTATATAAATATCAGATCAACCCATCCAAATCACCCTCCTCGACTCCACACTCAAGACTGGTATTATGCTCCTTTCACGAGTACAGCTGAATAACAGAAAGTAGAAGCGAAGAACTTATGATGTGTCACAGTCACAAATTTAAGCTTTCCAAACTTAAACAAAATTGTCTAGTTAGAAACTCGGACTAATCTTGCCTGGCTACCCTCAGCAAAATTCACGCTAGACATCGGGCTGTGTCAGCAGAGACATAAGTATGCTCGACAGACGCCTCAGCTATAGCATCTCAATCAAACATTATAAATAAAAGAGCAGTAAGAAGCCAACTGGAGCCTAATCAGATGACTTGGTTCCATAGTCCACGGCTAACAGGAATCATCACAAGCAACATGTTTCAATGTGCCATCTCAGGCAAAGCAAAAGAGCAATAAAACAAGCACCCTAGGTGTGGCATTACATTTACATAAATATCACCTTAACCATAACATAAGTCTAAGAGTGTAACTCTATTGCGCTTATTTCATCAGAACATGACGTATAAAAAGGGTATACTATAGTTCTACAACTAAAAGAATCAAAACTAATCATGCTAAGTTCATAGCCAATTTACAACTTTTTATTATCTATTTCGTGGGTTTAAGCTGGTTAAGAGTAAACATTCGAGGATTAACCTAATGAGCGTGACTGTAAGTAAGACACCGAACCTATTTATTGTGAAAAGATTAACTACTTATAATGATCACCGAGAGAGTCATCCACTGAGCACATAGCTATTCATAATTCCTTTCTAAAACTTTGCAACTCAAGTCACACTGCATATATACCAATCGACTGTTGCAGAACATTTATCCAAAATTATATTAACTCCCTGTTACTGACATGTATGCTTTCTTGTTTTTTTCTTACTAAGCCCTGGTTTCCCCTTTCCCTGCTCATATCTTATTAATGATGGGGACTTATGACACTAGTCGCAGGTAGCCTGGCTAACTGAAGACCAGATCACAACTCCACATTTATTCCTACTTTCCAAATTCAATATCTATCTGTGAGCTGCGGTACCTTTATTTATCACTTCTATAAAAAGATATCTCTTTTGTATTCTTATGATACTAGCATATAAATATAAAGTTTTGTATATATGATATGAAATGAGTTATATTTCCATCATATTTCCAATTAAATCCAAAATGTTCCAATTCAAACTCTAAGGGATTCTGATGATATTATACAATATATATTACGAACCGATACTATATATGTTCACGGTCTTATGGTAAGGGATTAAAGAAAATACAGATCACTTGAATTTTCATGAACTTTATGAAAAAGAAATGTTCAACATATAAAATTACGATAACTTATTTTATTACTTTCCCAAATGTAGGTTATATAATGCATTAAACTTTTATTTTATTTTGGTGAAAAAAATAAATAATAATAAAATAAAGGTTTAGTTTAGATGTCATCTAATCTGAGATGACTTCATTTGGGAGAATTTCTATTTGTTTTATCTCTGTTCAATTTCAAGATTTTCATTGCAAAATTAATTTCTGAATTTCCGAATATGTTTAACCACGTTATCTAAAAATGTAAGTATATATTTTTTGTGATAAATATAAAGCATTCGGAAGTTGAGTAAAGATGAAAAAAAAACTCATCAAATTTTAGTTAATAAAACACATAATAACAATAATTGTTGTGATAACGTAACAATAACAGCACGACTATCTAAGACTTTCTACTAATTAGTACTATGAACAGCACTAATAAATAATTATAATATAATAATAATAATAATGAATATATAAAATTATTATTAATGTTTTTAAAATTACCAATAATAAACTTTTTGTAGAATTAATCTTCTTAAGACACAAAAGTGTTTCAGTGAGAAGATGAATTCCGAAATAACTTTGCTTTTGTTCCTCAATGAATCTAGTTCTTACAAAGAAGGCTAGAGGCCATTTAGGAACTTGCAAGCAAGGTTTAATAGAGGGAAGACTAATTATTATTACTAAAAGAGGTAATGGCTCTGTCTAAGGACTAACTGGCTCCACCACCAGGAAACTACTACTACCAAATCACTATAGGTTACAATTTATCATGCACGGGAAATTGCGGCGTGAAAGTTACACAAAGTTCAAAATCGTTTGACATTAATTTTATTATTTGCAACAAAAAAAAAATTATAGAGGTATATATATATATATGTATATGGGATATCATCCATTGATGATTTAAAACATAAAAATATATGATTTCTTTTTATTTGATTGTTTATTTGACATATTTGAAATAATACAATTCGAATTTGTATTTTTGATTTCTTGTCTCATTTTATCAGGCAAATTCTGAACCACGTGACCAACTATTAAGGCTATTTTTTAAATATTTTTTGAATAATATTTATAAGTTTATATATACATTTCGTCAGGATATATATATAGAGATGATTTTCCAATTATAAAACTTCAAAGGGGGAAGAGTCTAAAAGATAATTTTATAGGAAGTTTTCAGTTTCGAGTCTGCTCCGAAAAATCAAATTTTACGCTAAGAAAATTTTTGGCAATATTCTGATTATGATTTATTTAATATTTTCACCTTTTTATTTCCTTATTTTTATATAATCTAACTCTAAGTTTTAATATTGATAAAAATGATCCCCATTTTTCATTGACGATGCAGTAATATTACATGTACTGACTTTAATTTTTGTGGGTTACTTTTTAATTGATGATTTTCGATTTTAACAGCGACAAAATTTTTTCTTTATAAAATATTTATTATAATGAATTTTACTCTTTCAATTTTTACGTTTTACTTAATTTTATTTAACCTTTTATTTTCTCTATTATTAGTTTTTAATCAAATCTTTAAGTTTGAAATTTTCTAAATATTTCCCTTATATTAAAATTTCCCAAAATCTTTTATCTTTTCAATTTTCCCTTTTAGCGTTTTTTGCTTACTTTTTTGAGTGCGAGTTTATTGTTTGCATGTGAAAAAAAAAAATAAACAAAAAATCAGTATACATCACGTTGGGAAAAAATGTGTATGTAAATATCATACTTTTAATCTTTCACCGAAGAGAGAGAGAGAGAGAATAAAAGATAGACAAAAACCTCGAAGATTTCTCCACCTACAAATAAAACTGGACCCTAAATTTAGATGAAGTAAAAGGGTGTTTTGAAAGGTGTTTTGCGCAGATATGTGGTTTGGTAATGGAAACCAATTACCACATAACCGTAGGCGAAACAGATCAATTCAAAACTTTGCGGACTGTTCTAACAGAAGTACTTCAACATTATATAGCAACTCGTGGGTCCACGATCAAAAATTGAATTATTCCAAATAGAACAACTCAATCAGAAGAGACTGATTTGCTATACAATGTCAAAGCACTTATCAAAAATGAATATATATAACGAATCAAAAAACTATTGCCTTTTTTACTAACATATCTGAAATAGAAGAAGGGTGACACGAAGTCATTAATGGGATCTTTAAGTTGTCCAGAAGGCTTGTGAATGACATACCTACACAAATTTCCTAAAAATCACTGTTTAACGGAAGGAAAGTTTTCAATTTTCCGCTGAGAATTTATAAAAAAAAAATTCATCAGCCCTAAATTAAACGTCGGTAAATCGCCTCCAAAATGGCGAGGATACCTCTAAAAATGATAGGGGAAGCTCGTTTGAAGAATAAGCCTCTTCAGAAAAATATTACTACTTTAACTGCATTATAAATGATCTTGTAGAAATTCTGATTCGACTCGGAATACAAATTAAGGACAGAATCGATCGTGAGTGCAGTAATTAAGATATGATCCTAAACTCAGTCGCCCTCCCGTTTTATAGTCAACCGAAAGAATGCTAATGCGGTTGCTAACTAACATTTAATCAATTAAACCTCAAATTAAATTATTGATGTTTTAATGACAAATTTACTATCAAAAGATAGCAAATTTAAAACGATATAGTAAATAAATAAATTTATTGAATAAATTTCTATGAATTTGTTATAAAAATTATCGAAAGTTTCAATGGCAATCTTTGGCAACTTTCACACGTGTTGTCAACTGGATATTTTTCTTCCGTAGAAATTACATAATAATTGTAATTTTTTAATTAAAAA
>JABUQX010017861.1:0-5000 GCA_015478945.1 Trachelipus rathkii
GTTAGTTCATATGAATTACTTTGTATATGTAATCACACTGAAGAGTGGCTTACAGAATACTTTAAACCAAGCGCAGCTTTAAACTGGTCCGAAACAGTTATTAGCCTGTGCGAAGAAACCAGCGATAAGCAACTTACTCTAGCATTTTATAAACATCAAAACAATCAGTTTGGAAGTTAGATTATGGGAGAGAAATAATGAAACAGCAGTATTTGAACCTACATCATTTGGATTCTACATTTCAGGCCTAGCGCAGATGAAATATATGTTAGAGGTACGTAAGCGAATGTTAATACAGATGAAGAAGACATTTGTGTTATCTAATTACGTAACCGTAATTCATTACATGTTATACCAAGAATACTACGCATTTAAGAAAACCCTGATTGATGATCCTACGCACATCATCGATCGCTTCCTAAGTTCTATAGACGTACAGAAATTCATTTATCTACTTAGAAAACAATGGCAAGAAAGTATTTATGCAGGTGACCCCGAATGTAAATATACTATGATATCTGAACGGGAACTTTTTACGTATGTGTTAACTGAAGGTATTACTGAGACACGAAACTATATCATCGATAATGATATAAATGATTGGCATATTTGCAAAGATTTAGAGAATTTTAATATAAAATAATCATAAACATTATGTGTAAAATGTATGTGGAAGTGTTATATATAATAATATTCCTGTATTATATTTAATGTGAACCTTATATATAAAATCATTGTAAATATATTTAACACTCTTGTATATATTTAATTTTACCATATATATATAAATAATATATATGTATAGTATATATATATATATATATAATATATATTATATATATATATAATATATAACTATATATATATATATATATATATATAAATATATATATAAATTACTGTAAGATAATGATTATTAAATTTCTAATTATATAGTAAGTTTTTATTATCCTTATTTTTACTTTCTTAAAATAAATATTTACATGTATGTTAAGAGTTTAAAGTAAACGAGCCCCAGGTTCATGGATATAAAAAAACATGTTTTTACATACGTAAAACCAAAAAGCGATAAATAATTTCGACTAATCACATACGGGTCATTAGAGAATAAGGTATTACTCCGTCCACCACAGAAGTAACATTTCCTCTTACTGCTTAAAGGATCTTCCGATCCAGCATGTTTCAGTTTGAAATATATTTATAAAAAATAATAACCATTGATTCTCGATTCTTGTCCTATACTGGAATTACCTTTTTGACCTGGTAATTAGGCTTAAATCAGCCTGGGATACAAAAAGGCTTATCCCTAAATTTAAGCCTAAATTTAGGCCTAACGTAGTTATTGCACAACATTTTACAGAAAAAGTCAGTTTGAAATATATTTTGACCTGGAATTAGGTCTAAATCGCCCCAGGATACAAAAAGGATTATCCCTAAATTTAGGCCTAAGGTAGTTATTTCAACACATTTTACAGAGAGAGGTGCAATTTTCGTATCTGTAAGGAGTGCGGTTGTTGTGTTTTCTCGTGATGAATTGTCAATGTGACATAGATAATATAAAATATAATAATAGTAAAGAAAATCCGAATTATTTAAAAACTTGAAATATTTTAGTTAACATCGAGCGTAATAATTAATAAATGTAAGTGAATAATGTGTTATTTAATAAGAACTAGAAAGATTTTTAATAAAAATACTGTTATGGTTAGCATGAGAAGAACTTTTTTTGTATTTTTATACTTATTACATGGCTAAAGATGATGTATAGCAGTAAGTCAATAAGAACATAACGTGGCATAGCTTGGTGTAGAGGGGTGTTAGGGGCTGACCTTTACTGATTTAACTGATTTAGTTGCTTAAGGTAACGTAAAATATATGTTTAAATAAATTTCAGTAAAATTTTAGTAAAAGTTATTTTAAAACTTGATAGGTATAAAATTTATAAACAAAAAGTATTGAACAGTTAATAATAATTTTCTTTGTTCAAAGATAATGTTTGATTTATTATAGAAGTTTTAGGAAACTTTGAAATAATTTTAGTTATATTTTAATGAGTAATATAAATCGTGTTTAATTAAAACAGAAAATGTTTTAATAAATTATACGTTTTATATGTGTAAGTAAATCTTTGCATGTGTAAGTAAAATCTTGTGTGTGAGTGTAAAGTAAAATCTGTGTGTGTGTGTGTGTGTGTGTGTGTGGTGTTGTGTGTAAGTGTAAATGTAAAGTAAATCTGTGTGTGAGTTAAGTAATCGTGTGTTGTGTAAGTAAATCGGCGTGTGTAAGTAAATCTGTTTGTGTGAGTATAAGTAAATCTGTGTGTGAGTGTGTGTGTGTGTGTGTGTTGTATAAGTGTAGAATGTAAGTGTCTATGGCTAAATGTAAGTGCCATAGTGAATGTGTGTATAAGTGTCATAGTGAATGTGTGTAAAGTGTAATGTGTTGTGTGTGTGTGTGTGGTGTGTGGTGTGTGTGTGTGTGTGTGGACCGCGTGTGTATAAGTGTAAATGAGTGTCTATGGGTAATGTAACGTGGTATAGTGGAATGTGTGTATAAGTTGTCATAGTGAATGTGTGTTATAAATAATAATAAAATGTGTGGTCTAATAATAAACAATAGGCATGAAGTAAATAACACTAAGTATAATAATAAAAATAAAAATTAAAATAATAAAAATCAAAAAAATAATAAAAATATAATAAAAATAAATAAAACTAATAATAAAATTAATAAGAACAATAATTACAACAAAATAAAAAACATAATGTTAATAAATATATGAGTTAAAACAGTAAACATATGAGGTTAAAGCAGTAAAGCAGAAGGTTAAAGCAGTAAAGCAGATGAGTTCAAGCAGTAAAGCAGTAAAACAAGCATACAATCCCTTAAGTGTTTAGTACACCTCTATTGATTTAGTGTTTACTGCTTTAAGGTATGTAACTATATATGAGTAAAGCAGTAAAACAAAGTTAAAGCAGTAAAGCAGAAAGTTAAAGCAGTAAAGCAGTAAACAAAAGCGCATACTATTCCCTTAGGTGTTAGGTAACACCTCTAATGATTTACTGATTACTGCTTAAGGAGCAGTAAAGCTTATGAGTTAAAGCAGTAAAAGCAGAAAGTTAAAGCAGTAAAGCAAAAAGTTTAAAGCAGTAAAGCAGTAAACAAAACAAAAGCATACTAATCCTTTGTTGTTAGGTAACACCTATTGATTTACTGATTTACTGCTTTAAAGGTATGTAAAGTTTTATTTTTTAATAAATATTTCGTACAATTGTAGTAAAATAAAATGATTATATATCAGACACTCGGGATTTTTTCTTCTTACATACATTTTTAAAAATTTATAAAATTAAAAGTAATTAAGTAAACAAGTATTAAAGTACAAAATAATGTTAATACTATATGGTTAAATAATAGGTCGTAATGAGTACATTTTTAGCGAAAAATGCTTTTTAATAAAAAGTTTAACGTATGAAAATAAAAATGAATGACTCATAGTATATTTGAAAAGAATTTCAAGAATGTTTAAGTATGAAATAAAAATGAATGACTCTTAGTATATTATATATATTTTTCATTCGTGCGGGGATATGCGCCTGCGTGGCGCAGCGGCGGGCGGGTAATAATTGCGCCTGCGGCGCACGTGGCGGGCGGGAACGCGGCGGGGCGGGGACGCAGCGGGTCGCACCTGCGGGTGCGGGCTGGCATCCTTTGGCGGTGGGGGTCATGCGAGGCACTGGCGGATAGCTTATGAACTACGGGGGAAGCATTAATATTAACTCTGTTTCTTTGATGTAGGGTAGAGATGAGCCAACAAAGATGATTTCATCAAAGATGAATCATCAATATAGATGGTATTCAAAGATGACGTCATCAAAGATGGGTCATCAAAGATGAAGCATCAGAGTTGAGGCATCAAAGTTGAGGCATCAAAGTTGAGGCATTTATGTTGGGATCAAAACTTGAGACATCAAGTTTGAGGCATCAAAATATCACGTGTGGAGTGTAAAGACGTAAGTTGTATCTGTGTGTTGGGTGTAGTGTAGTGTATATGTTTTTAATTAACAGTGTCTATGGAGAGTATAAGTGCCTTATAAGTGTCATAGTGTGTTGTATAGGTGTCATAGTGAATGTGTGTATAAGTGTCAGAGTGTATGTGTGTATAAGTGTGTGTGCAGAAGTTAATATAATATTATATTATATATATATATATATATATATATATATATATATATATATATATATATATATATATATATATAGTATATAGTATAATATATATATATATATATATATATATATATAGGCATGAGTGATATGAGAAAGACTAACTCATAGTAAGGAGCATCTAGCAGGTTGTAATAATACACAATCGATTACACATACCTTATACCTAGGGTAACACCCATATCTAGGGCTATTTAAGCTCAGGAGGCTAGAAAAGGCTTTGAAAAAAGTGGCACCAGTGGCACATGTGGCAGCTCAACTTGGCACTAATGTGGGCACCCCGTGGGGTTGGGGCCACTCAGTTGGGCACTCACTTGGACTCACATTGGCACTCTATTATCCACTCATTGGCCTCACCTGGCACTCATCTAATACTCATAGAACACTAATAGAACATCCCTAGGTACTTCTTGGGTGATGGAAACCATCAAAGCCATTCAATGTTAGCGTGGGTCAAATTGACCCTGGGTATAGTGACAGGGTCAAGGCCTGAAATATCATGGTCAAACAAGGTTAAAACATCAAAAAGGGCTAAGTCCCTACAGGAAGGACAAAAAATTACCGTGGTCAAAAATTGACGCATGGACGACCAAGGTTGGCAGTGTGTTTTGTACTGTGTATACAGTGTAAATGTAGTGTCATAGTGAATGTGTGTATAAGTGTCATCAGTGAATGTGTGTATAAGTGTGGGTGTGTGTGTGTGTGTGTGTATGTGTTGTGTGTGTGTGTGTGTGTGTGTGTGTGTGTGTGTGTGTGTAGGGTGTTTATGTTGA
>JABUQX010017861.1:10000-17500 GCA_015478945.1 Trachelipus rathkii
TGTATCTGAATATTCTTCATTTTTTCTGACGATTTTTCTTGTAGCATGTCATCAAAGCACTTCCAGAAAATTGAATGTGTTTTCCTTCTCAATATCTGCCTTTTAATTTCAGATTCTTCATGTGAATCTGTATGAGACTGATCATTGTGATCATCATTTGTTCATCAGAATCTGAACTTATGTAATTTTTCCTTTAGCTTTTATAAAAAGTTTTAACTTCTTCTTTGAGCATAAATTTTATTTTATTTGGATCAATAATATCAAAGGGAGCTAATTTGTATTGTGGATTTAGAACTGTTGCAAGTACATAAAGTTTCTTCTCTTTAATGGTACCAAAACGTTCTGTAACAGAATTTATAAGTTCATCTTTCATAGTTTTTACACCGCTATTCTTCCAAGTTTTTGCTAAATATTTTTGCAATGCATTAACTGCAGGTATTACAAAAGATAAATCTACATCATCATCACTCGCTGTTTTAGTTAATTCTTCAAATGGTTGTAGCAATCTAATTATATTCTCCATTAGCTTCCAGTGATTTGCATTTAAGATATCTATATTGTTTTTCGAATTTGAAGAATATATAGTAATTGCAATTTTTTGCTAAATGATCCTTTGCAGCATATAATATTATGAATTCCATCTTGTTTCCACATCTTGGATAAACTTGTGTATTGGCAAAATTTTGGAGTTTTTGATTTCAGTTAACTCTTAGTTGTAGCAATTGTGATGCTACAAAGATGACCTAGCAATTTTTCCTACATAAAGTAATTAAATCTTTAGTTGATTTTTAAGAAAATAAAGCATCATGTATTACTAGCTGTAAGGAATGAAACATGTCTCATTTATAACACCTGTCCCTCTCATACTTTTTGTAATGTTAGGTGCATTATCTGTTAGGACAAAAAATATTTTCTCTTTTTAAATCCCAGCTCTTAAGTATTTCCTCACTTTTTAGACATAGTATTTTTCTGCTGAAGTGGGAAACACTAAAGACTACTGATTTTGTATGTTCCACTCTATCCTTTGAAATGAAAAATCTTAAATCAATCAATGCCCTGACATAACTTATAAAGCTTTCATTGTTTATATGAGCAAGTCCAAATATCTGATGTTATTGATATTGCTTGAATTTCTTGCAGCTGAAGTGTTATTTTTTTCTTTACCCTTTTTTTTATATATTGTTGGGGTAATCTCTTCTGAAAAGTACCTCCTTGATAGAAGTATTATTTGTGAAACATACATGATTTATTAAATCTCTTAAACCAATGTCTTGAACAAAAGAAAATGCAAGATTGTCCACAGCCAATCATTTCCCCAATCGCGAACGGTGCATGATAATTGCATGTTTAGAGTCATCCTTCAGATATATATATATATAGTATTAATATATATTATATATTATATATATATATATATTACGTATATATATATATATATATATATTATATATATATATATATATATATAATATATAGTTATTATATATATATATATATATATATATATGTATATATTATATATATATATATATATAGTATATAATAATATATATAATATATATATATAATATAATATATATATATATATATATATATATATATATATATATAATATATATATATATATATATATAGTATATATATATATATATATATATATACTATATATATATATATATATTATATATATATAATATATTTATATATATATATATATATAGTCAATCCTTCATATATATATATATATATATATATATATATATATATATATATAGAAGGTAAGTATAAATGGAAATTACATTCTCCGGCCGGAGACTCCGGCCTCCGGCCGGAATTAAAATTTTCATTCTCCGGCCTCCGGCTCTCCGGCCTCCGGCCAAAATTACTCTCCGGTGCATCACTAATATATATATATATATATATATATTATAATATATATATATATATATATATATATAATATAGTTATAAATATATATAATATATATATGATATATATATATAATATATATTATATCGCTTCTTAGTATTTTAAAAATATAAGTAAAAAAGATTTCATTTGATATATATATATATAATCATTATAGGTTATTTGAATAAACTTTTTCTTTATGCGTTTTTTTTTTTTGGGGGGGGGGGGGGTAAAATAATAAAGTATAACCTTTTTTTCAGATAGAGTTTTATATAATTATGAAGTATACCCTCTTTGGTTTTTTACTTATGAGTTATGTCAAACCCAAAAAATATACATAACTTTATACAGTTTTACAGTTCATCAAGAAATTTGAAATTTAAGAATCTAAAGAAATTTATTAAGGAATTTAAAAATATGTGTTAGCACATGTGTATTACAGTTTCCAGTAGTGATTTTTTGCCTTTAAAATCTATTAAAATCACATTAAAACCATCAAAATAGCATAAAAACAAAAAAAACAAAAATTTTATTTGGTTTATTAAAAAAAACAATGTTTTTTTTTTAAAAAACATGGTTTTTTTCCCAACCCTATATATATTATATATATATATACTATATATATATATATATATTATATATTATATATATAGATATAATATGAATATATACTCAGGATTGTATATTTATTAAAGTATATATATATATATATATAATAATATATAATATATATATATATATATAATATATATATATATATATATATATATATATATAGTAATATATAGTTGTCACCCATCAACTCACGGGCTGAACCTGTTGAAGGAGAAGGGTGTTGTACATCTCAGAAAGTTTCACCCAATTAACGTAAATTACGCAGATGAAGCACAGACGCAGGGCTTTAAATGTGAGAGAGAATTAAATTCTCAGAGGAAACACAGAAGATAGAAGATAAATTCCACAAAAAGAGGTGACAGGAAAGAACCGATAGAGCAGAGCAGCGAACTAGCCTGGAGTTACCAATATTAACACAAAACTCAGGCGCAGACACAGCATCCCTTGTATTACGAGGGCGTAGTAAAAGTGGATGGTACGCCGAGTGTAAGTTCCCTCGGCACCTGCGCTCGTACCTATAGAAAAGAGTAAAAACACGTCAACCATCGCGCCTCAAAGATCAGAGGTCAGTGAAGTGGAAAGCACAGAACAGTTTATAAGCTTTTTGGCCTTTGACTCCACCTTATCTAAAAGCCGGATGAAACCAGAGCCCCCCCAGATATGAGAGCAGTACTCCATGCAAGGGCGAAGAATGAGGTCCTTGTATTGCTGGAGTAACTGAGAAGAGGAAAAAAAATTAACAGTATAAACAGTTCTCCCAGTTTCTTTGAGGCCGCCCTTGCAATCGTTTTGATGTGAGGTTTCCAAGACATTTTTTTGTTTATGTTAAGGCCAAAAATGTTTATATTGTCAACAGGAGAGACGAGGGAACCGTCGAGAGAAATAAGAAAAGTAGAATGTGTTTTAGAGAGGGACAATTGTATAAGTTAGGTTTTTAAAAATTAAATTTCATAAGGTGAGACGACCTCCACTCCGGAAATTCTATCCAGATCAGCGAGAATAGAAACGGAAAGATTAAGACAAGAGAACAATTCTAGAAGTAAAGGGGGAGTGCAAACCAAAGTTGAAGAAATTAATGGTCGGTAATCAGCATATGAAGTGGATAGATTTTAGATGTGCAGGTGAGAAGATCATTACGGAAAAGTAGGAATAAAGTAGGAGATAAGACAGAACCATGAGGAACCCCACTATTGACAGAAAAAGAAGACGTCACTCCATTAGCAACAGCCGATATTGATTGAATTTAAAGAAACTTTGACATTATTAAGCAAAGAGAAGGAGGGAACCAAAAGAGGGGAGCTTGGAGAGCAGTGACGCGTGCATACCCGTCAATGCTTTGGGATATTTCAGGAGAACGACCAGGCCAAGTCTCCCCGTAATTTCCGAGGACGGACACGCATAAATTCAGTAAGATGGAAAGTTATATGCAAGTAGACTCGAGCGCTAAAGCCCATGGCGATTGATATATAGTGAATAAGATCCGGACGATCTAAGAAAGATAGAATACAAGTGAGAGTTATAGGGCGATAGTTAGAAAGATCAGAGCGGCTTATTTTTTTTTTAGGAATAGGTTGGATATGTGCGTGCTTCCAACACTGAGGGAAAGTGTTAGTTTTCAGACATAGAGAATATAGTTGAACAACTGGGTGGGATCAGCACGGAAGCACACCCCCTCAAAACTTGGGGAGGAATGCCATCCGGGCCACCGAACTTCCTAACGTTCATTGGATTTCATAATTTCAGGAGCCATGCACCTGATCAAATGTTATCACAGGCAAAGGCATAGAATATTCCAAAATGACAGTATTTTGTCTTCCAAAATTTACAGAAAACAGACGTCTTGCAACCAACTGTTACACGCATTTTCGGATCACCCTAAACACACGAAACAGGACATCATATACATCACTTCCTACTGTTTCATTAGATTCACTGATCCTATTTTCATGAATGAGGAAATCACATTTGCTTTTCATTAATTTATATATTTAGGTTATGCCCAACAATTTATCTCAAAGCAGTCCCAGAGGACAAAAAAATTAATTTCTATCTACCATAGTCCAACCACACACTTGCGTCTCAATGTAACCGTGTCACATAAGTAACCGAATCGGTTTGCAAATCTGTTATTTTACCTATCAAAAATTACATATCAATATATTTTTCCACACAATCAACTAACACTTTATACTTTATTTAATTAAAAAACAGTAACAAAATTAAAAAAATCAGGTGTTTTATATATTCTGCAAAGGTTACAACGGAGTATATATAAATTATATTATATAATATATTATATATATATATATCATAATATATATAATATATAGATATATATAATATATAATATATATAACATTGATTTTCCTTGGAAAGGGAAAATCAAATCGTAAAAATAACACTACGTCTTAAGTAGTAATATCAATAATATATATATATATATATATATATATATATATATATATATATATATATATATACTATATATATAATAATATATATATTAATATATATATAATATATATAATATATATAGAGTATTATATAATATATAATATAGTATCTATATAATATATAATATATATATATATAATAGAAACTCTAAAACTCACCTGTAAACGAACACCAAGCGCTGTTCGGAGAATATCAATGCGCGCCTTTTTTTTACAGTAGCTACTACTCATGAAAGAGCCCTTTTCATGAGGGGTTAGAATAAAGATCAAAAAAAAAATAATAATAATTGGAAAACCCATTAACTCCCAAGCCTACCCAAATTTCTGAGGGGACTGCAGACGGAAGACTTGAAGAAATGGAGATTAAATATAGCAGGAAAAACAGAGGAAGGCATAGAGTTCCACAGAAGAGAGATGGCTGGAAAGAAGGAGGAACCTCAGCGAACAAGCCTAGAGTTCCCAATATTTACACAAGAAATCATGAGAAGTGGGCACACCTTGTGCGTACGAAGGCGACGCAATGGTGGCGGAATACGAGAGGTCAACTCCCTCGAGCATTAGTCGTTGTAGTGCCCATAATAAAGAGATAGAGCATCAACGTCATGTCGCAGAAATAGAAGGTCAAGGGAGATAGAAAGTACAGGGTAGTTTATTAATCTTTTAGCTTTAGTCTCAATTTTATCTAAAAGAAGGGAGGAACCGAATCTCCCCCCCAAAATATGGAAACAGTAATCCATACAAAGGCGAATAGGACCCTTGTATAATTGGAGTAACTATTCGGAGGTAAAAAAGTCGCCAACCTGTACAGAACGTCCAGGTTCTTAGAGGCCACTTTAGCAACCGTTGTGATGGATGTGAGGTTTCCAAGATAGTTTATTGTTTATGTTCAGACCAACAATGTTTTTGTTGTCCACAGGTGAGACGGAAGAGCGGTCAAAGAAGATAAGAAAGTTCGGAGGTGTTTTTTAGAGGAAGGTGTGAAGAAGTTGAGTTTTAAAAAAATTGAACTTCACAAGGTTAAGGTGACCCAACCATGTAATCCAATTCAGATCAGCAAGTATAGAATCGGAAAGATGAAGTTAAGAAGCAACTCTAGAAGCGAAAGAGAGAGCAGATTTGAAATGAGTGAAAGAATGGAGAGTTAAGTCATCAATATAAGAATGAACAGAGTTATATGAACAGCTGAGAAGATCTCTGATGAAAAGTAAGAATAAAGTTGGAGATAAAACAAAACCTTTGGAAACACCACAGTTAACAAGAAAGGAAAAAGAGGTAGCTCCATCAACAAGTGCCAATATGGAACGATCAGACAGAAAACTAGACAAAAGTCAGCAAAGAGTAGGAGGATACTCAAAGGAAGGAAGCTTAGAAAGCAGTGACACATGCCATATCCTGTCGTAGGCTTTGAATATGTCAAGAATATGTTAAACATGATTACCCATAGTCCCTAAGGGCAGAAGACTATAAATCAGTGAGATAGAAAGAGTGTCACCAGTTTACCTCGAACGTTGAAAGCCATACTGGTGATCTGAGAAGAGGGAATGAGATTCCAGATGATTCATGAAATGAAAATTGAGGTGACTTTCAAAACTTTTAGGCAGAATACAAGTAAGAACTATAAAACGATAGTAAGAAGGATCAGAGCTGCTACCATTCATAGGGATTGGTTGAACTTATGCGCTCTACTACCAATGAGGGAAAGTGTTAGAATTTAGGTATAGAGAGTAGAGCAGAACGATGACAGGCCCCAACTCGGAAGCGTAATCCCTCAAAACATGAGGAAGAATGCCGTCTGAGCCACTAGCCTTCTTAAAGTTCATAGATTTCAGGATCTCATTCAACTGATTATGTGCAATCACAGGAAGAGTCATGGGACACCTTAGAAGAGAAGGAGTAGGAGGTGGGTTGCCAGAATCCTCCAGGAGGAATTAGATTAAAAAGGAGTTTGATCCTTTTCAGGAGGAGTATTAGCTACAGATTCGTCAGAGCAAATAATAGGAAGAAAGGCAAATTTAGAGAAGTTACTAGAGTTGTTTTGCCAAGGAGTTAGAAATTGTTATCCGTAGGAGATAAAAGAAGGTCAACGCAATTCCTTTTGGTGAAAGCAAGCTTAACCTGACGAATCATATCCCTGCAACGAATTCGTGTTGAACAAAAATTATCAAGTGTGAAAGGACAAGGAGAATTTTTAATTTTCCAATAGGCATCGTCACTCTTCTGAAGAGCACCATAACTAGTGGCATCGAACCACAGATTATGAGGAGAAAAAGATTTAGTATGAGATGGAATCATCTTGCTCTTTTCCTCGGGGATTATAGCCCCTACTTTTTCATCAGGCACCGAAGCGTCCTCAGAGTCAAAACAGGATTCATACCAAGGGTAGGTAGCAAAGAAGCGACACAATGCAACTAGCCCGATTTAAGTATTAGAATGTACAATTAGTGCCTGGTGGAGTAGCTGGGGAGAAAGTGTTATAATTAAGAGCTACAAGATTGTGGGTTAGAGTTACCATAGGAGGCCA
>JABUQX010017861.1:22500-29420 GCA_015478945.1 Trachelipus rathkii
TTGAGAACCCAAATTTTTTGAGAACACAAATTTTTTTGAGAACCCAAATTTTTTTGACAACCCTAATTTTTTGCAACCCTTCGAAGAAGGGTTGCGCCAAACGGTTGCGCAGCAACCGTTGTACGTGTCCCCCCCCTAATTTTTTGAGAACCCTAATTTTTTGAGAACCCTAATTTTTTGAGAACCCTAATTTTTGAGAACCCTATTTTTTGAGAACCCTAATTTTTTGAGAACCCAAATTTTTGAGAACCATATTTTTTATCCCACCGAGCTTTTTGAGAACCCCTAATTTTTGAGAACCCTAATTTTTTGAGAACCCTAATTTTTGAGAACCATATTTTTTGAGAACCCTAATTTTTGGCCGACCCTAATTTTTTGGCAACCCTAATTTTTCGACCAACCCTTTGGTCTTTCATGGGTCAATTTTGGCCCACCCTAATTTTTGGCCACAATTTAGGGGCTTAGCCCTATTTTTGGATATTTCGGTCACATCTACACACGATCGCCACGCAACACACACACACAGATTTACTTACACACACAGATTTACTTACACACACAGATTTACTTACACACACAGATTTACTTACACACACACTGATTTACTTACACACACACAGATTTATTTACACTCACACACAGATTTACTTACACACACACACACACACACAGATTTACTTACACACACAGATTTACTTACACTCACACACAGATTTACTTACACTATGACACTTATACACACTATGTCACTTATACACACATACACTATGACACTTAGTACAAACACTTCACTATGACACTTAATACACACTACACTCACCCATAGACACTTATCCTACTATGAGTTAGCATTTCCAAATCAACCGTAAAGAAGTATCTAGGGATGTTCTATTAGTGTTCTATGAGTATTAGATGAGTGCCAGATGAGTGCCAAGTGAGTGCCAATGAGTGCCAATAAGTGCCAAGTGAGTGCCAATGAGTGCCAAGTGAGTGCCACATAGTGCTAACTGAGTGCCACATAGTGCCAACTGAGTGCCACTTTTTTCAAGCCTTTTCTAGCCTCCCCTGAGCCTAGAATAGCCCTAATATGGGTGTCTACCCCTAGGTTATAAGGTATGAGGAATCGATTGGTGTATATTAACTAAAAGTTGCTATGGAATGCTTCTACTAATGAGTTAGTCTTTTTCTACACTTATACACACTATGTCACTTATACACACATACACTATGACACTTATACACACTTACACTCACCCATAGACACTTACACTCACCCATAGACACTTACACTCACACACACACACACAGATACAACCAGATATACACTCACACCCACACACAGATACACTTACACTCACACACTCGATATTTTGATGCTCAACTTTGATGCCCTCAACTTTGATGCCTCAGTATTAATGCCTCAGCATTGATGCCTCAACTTTGATGCCTCAGTATTAATGCCTCAGCATTGATGCCTCAACTTTGATGCTTCAGTATTAATGCCTCAGCATTGATACCTCAACTTTGAAGGTTCATCTTTGATGATCATCTTTGATGACGTCATTCTTTGATACCATCATATTGCATGATTCATCTTGATGAAAAATCATCTTTGATGGCTTCATCTCTACCCTACATCAAAAAACAGAGTTAATATTAATGTCTTCCCCTAGATCATAAGCTACCCACCAGGGCTCAGCGTGAGCCCTCCGCGCAAAGACAGCCAACCCCGCACCCGCAGGTGCGTCCCGCCGCGGTCCCCGCCTGCCGCCGCGTGCGACCGCAGACGCAATATTTCCGCGTACCCACCCGCCGCGGGCGCCCGCAGGCGCAATATTCCCCCGCGAATGAAAAATATATATTTACTATGAGTCATTCATTTTTATTTCATACTTAAACATTTCAAAGAATTTCTTTTCAAATTTCATTTTTTACTTAATCCTTTTTAATTTATAAATTTTTTTAAAAATTGTAACTTTAAGAAAGAAAAAAAACCCAAGGTGTGTCTGAATTATAGGGTTAAACCACATGTTTTTTATTTTTTACTACCAATTTGTAAAAAGAAACGAAAATTTTAATTAAAAAATTACATTAACATACTTAAAGCAGTTAAAATCAGTTACATCAATAGAGGTTTACCTCACATGCTAAGGATTAGTTTATTTTTTCTGCTTTGTTTTTTTCTGCTTTTACTGCTTTAGCTCATGTTTTAAAAACTGGCTTTAACTCATAATGTTTTTTACCTGCTTAACTCCGTATATTTATTAACAGCTTACATACCTTAAGCAGTAAAATCAGTAAAACATCAATAGAGGTGTTAAACATAGCAACAAGGGGAATTAGTATCGCTTTTGTTTTACTGCTTACTGCTTTAAAACTCATGTTTTTACTGCTTTAACTCAAATACTGTTTTTTAACTGCTTTTAACTCAAATCGCTTTACCTGCTTTTTAAACTCATGTTTTATACTGCTTTAAACTCAATGTTTTTTTACTGGCTTTAAAAACTCGTATATTTATTAACATTTTGTCATACATTTAAAGCAGAAAATCAGTAAATCAATAGAGATGTGACCTAGCAACAAAGGGATTAGTAACTGCTTTAACTTATACGTTTTACTGCTTTAACTCATATGTTTTACTGCTTTAACTCATGTTTTACTGCTTTAACTAATGCTCTACTGCTTTAACTCATGTTTTACTGCTTTAACTCATATGTTTCACTGCTTTAACTCATATATTTATTAACCTTATATACCTAAAGCGTAATCAGTAAATCATAGAGGTGTTACAGTAGCAACAAGGGGAATTTAGTAAGTGCTTTTTGTTTTCCGCTTTACTTCGTTAACCATGTTTTTACTAGCTTTAAGCTCATCTTGTTTTACTGCTTTCAACTCATGCTTTACCTGCTTTTAACTCATGTTTTACTGCTTTAACTCATATGTTTTATTGCTTTAACTCGTATAATTTATTAACATTACATACCTTTTAAAGCAGTAAATCAGTAATCAATAGAGGTGTGACCTTAGCAACAAGGGGATTAGTATGCTTTTGTTTTACTGTTTTACTGCTTTAACTCATATGTTTTACTGCTTTAACTCATGTTTTACTGCTTTAACTCATAAGTTTTACTGCTTTAACTCATGCTTTACTGCTTTAACTCATGTTTACTGCTTTAACTCATGTTTTACTGCTTTAACTCATATATTTTTTCATAGGAATTTTAAATATTTTTTATTTGGAATTTTAATAATTTTTTATTTAATTTTATTATTATTTTTATTTATTTTTATTATTATTTTTATTATTTTTATTTATTTTTTTATTATTTTTTTATTTTTTTATTATTTTATTTTTTTTATTATACTTAGTGTTATTGACTTCATGCCTATTTGTTATTATTATTAAAAACACACACACACACATCACACGCACAACACACACATAGCACGCACACACCACACCACAACACACACACACCACACACACACACACACGACCATCACTTACACATATAACGTATATTTATTAAAACATTTTATTTTTATTTTTATTAATTATACTTAGTGTTCTTTACTTCATGCCTATTAGTTTATTTATTATTTAGAACACACATACACAACACACGCACAGACAACACACACACTCACGACACACAACACACACACCACACACGATCACTCCCTTACACACATAATTTGTTATAGTATAATTTATTAAACATTTTTAATGTTTTTAATTAAACCCGTACATTTATATTACTCAATCAAATATAACTAAAATTATTTCAAAGTTCCTTAAAACTTCTATATAATAAATCAATCATTATCTCTGAACAAAGAATTTATTATTAACTATTAATACTTTTTTGTTTATAAATTTTATAACTATCAAGTTTAAATAACTTTTACTAAAATTTTATGAAATTTTATTAAAAACATATATTTTACGTTACCTTAAAGCAATAAATCAATAAATCAGTAAGGCAAGCCCCTAGCCCCTCTACCCCAAGCTATGCCACGTTTTGTTTATTACCTACTGCTTTACATCATCTTTGCCATGTAATAAGTATAAATAACAAAATAAGTTCTTCTCTGCTAACATACTGTATTTAATTAAAATCATTCTAAGTTTTTATTTAAAAATAACAATTATTCACTTACATTATATTATTCACTCGATGTTAACTAAAAATATTTCAAAGTTTTTTAAATAATTCGGATTTTCTTTATTATTATTATTAATTATATCTATGTTACATGACAATCCATCACGAGAAAACACAACAACCGCACTCCTTACAGATACGAAACTGACCTCTCTCAGTAAAATGTAAAAGGTGTTGAAATAACTACTTTAGGCTTAAATATTTAGGATAATCCATTTTGTATCCCGGGGCCGATTTGGCCTAATCTCCAGGTCATTCCGTTAACATCCCTTCTTTTTCGTGTAAAATGGTGGTGCACATAACTATGTTAGGCCCTAAATTTTAGGCCTAATTTAGGATAAGCCCTTTTTGTATCAGGGTTAATTTAAGCCTATACCAGGTCAAAAGGTAATTTCCGTATAGAGTTATTATTCTTGTTATTATTATTTTTATAAATATATTTCAAACTGAAACATGCTGGATCGGTAAGATCCTTTAAGCAGGTAAGAAGGAAATGTTTTCCTTACTTGTGATTGGTCGGAGTAATCCTTATCTCTATATGACCTCGTATGTGATTGGTCCCGAATTATTTTATCGTCTTTTTGGTTTTAAGGTATGTAAAAACAGGTTTTTTCATATCCTGAGCCTTACCTGTGATTGGATGAAATAACTTTGTTCTTTAAACTTGTATTTGAGCAGGTGTGTTTTATTATCTTTTAGACCCAAACTCATTTTAAAATCATAGTCATTTTAGCTGTTAAGCGGTGCACAAGTTATCTGATTTGTATTAAAAGTGTTTTATTTTTACTAAGTGTATATCATATTTATAATAAATACTTACATTGAGGAATAATTATTAATTTCACTAGAATAGATAATAATTAATTCACTAGATTTATAGTAGATCACGTGAAGCAAAATGCAAGAGCACCCGCAAGCGCGACCCGGTGCGGAACAGCCGCATGAACCCGCTGGCATAATATTACTACGCGGTCGCGAAAATATGGAGCGTTGTATTTCAAATTGGCAAGGTATACATCCTGAATGGGGCGGTATTCAAAAGATATCATCCTCTAGGATGTATAATATTAGTTTGTGTACTGTATCAAGGTATATTTACGAATATTATAACATACTGTTCAAGCGCATTAGTTTTTTTAATTCTGGTATATCAGTGTTTATTAAAAACCAAGTGAGATAATCTCGATGGTTACCGCATGCATACAGCAACTGATATAGCAGAGGTATGAACTTACATACTTAGATGTAATTTTGAAGTATAATAATATGATACCAATACTTGAAGTCCATAAAGAGAAATTTCGGTTTGTACAAGGAGGGGGAAGTTTATTATGCATGTACACACATTGTGTAATTAACTAATATAGTAATATAGTAATAACATTTTAGAATAAACAACTTTTTTCATAACTTATACATAAAGAAGATTAAAACCGTAAAGACATACCTTGAAAAGGAAGGAATGGGAAAACTTCTATATCATTATCTAACGTCCTATGTAGGTGCTTAACTTAAGGCATATAAAACTTGTTTTACATCCTTAAAGTAATACAGATCTTAAGCATACACAAAGGAGGAAAACATGTCCTAACGGTATCAGCAGCAGGAGTTTAATTTGTTCTAATTTCCCTCAAGGAATTATAACTTTAGGATAAATAAAACAAACTATTTTTCTACAAAACAAAATGTTCTTTTCAAAACTAAATGTTTTTCAAGAAACTTTACCGGTGAAATGATTTTTTTTTATAAATAAAATTAAAAATGTTCAAGTAAGAAATAAAATGGACGGTTCATAATATAGGAAGCGGTATATTTAAAAATACAAAATGATGTAATGAAAGTTTACAACGGCGTATCATAAAGAAAATATTTTCGCGACCGCGTAGTAATATTACGCCGCGGGTTCATGCGTCGGTGTTCCGCCCCGGGTCGCGCTTGCGGGCGCTCTTGCGTTTGCTTCACGTGATCTACAATAAATCTAGTGAATTAATTATTTTCAATTCTAGTGAAATTAATAATTATTCCTCAATGTAAAGCATTTTTTTTATAAATTAATACACCTTAGTAAAATAACACTTTAATACAAAATCAGATAACTTTGTGGCACCGCTTACAGATAAAGACTGACTAGATTTTAAATGAGTTTTGGGTTCTAAAAGATAATAACCAACACACCTGCTCAATACAAGTTTAAAGAACAAAAGTTAATTTTCATCCAATCACAGGTAAGACTCAGGATATATGAAAAAACCTGTTTTTACATACCTTAAAACCAAAAAGACGATAACAATAATTCTCGACCAATCACATAAGAGGTTATATAGAGATAAGGATTACCCGACCACAATCACAAGTAAGGAAAACCTTTCCTTCTAACCTGCTTAAAGGATCTTACCGTCCAGCAGGTTTCAGTTTGAAATATATTTATAAAAATAATAACTAACAATGATTTCTTGTCTATATGGAATTCACCTTTTGACTCTGGTAAATTAGGCTTAATTAAGCCGCTGATACAAAAAGGCTTACCTAATTTTCAGGCCTAAATTTAGGTTCTAAGTAGTTTTTTGCGCCAACATTTTTAACAGAAAAAGGTCAGTTTGAAAATATATTTTGACCTGGAATTAGCCTAAATCGCCCGGGATACAAAAAGGATTATCCCTAAATTTAGGCCTAAAAGTAGTTATTTCAACACATTTACGAGAGAGAGGTCAGTTTCGTTACTGTAAGGAGTGCGGGTTGTTGGGTTTTCTCGTG